>JZKD02S1647270.1:16791-32479 GCA_000966675.3 Picea glauca | reverse complement strand
CATAATCATTTTGTTGCTTACTCCAAATGAATGTTGCTGAACTCTTGACTCCATAACCCTTTAAAGGCACTAGTCCTTACACTCCTTTTGTAGAGAGATCAAACCAACACTCAAACCTTGAACTTTCCAGCTTCCACTAACTAAAACTAACTCTAACCTAGCCTAGATAACTAATTTACTCGCTGCTGTTATAGATCACTGTTACAACCATCTTAATGCAGCAAATTTTCTGCATAAATTACATTTAATGCTAGCTAAACACTTCTAAATTAGCATGTGACAACTGATTATCATTCTGCCTAGTAAAAACTACCTTTTCATTGTCTTTTCAAGCAATTTAGAAGCATATTTCTTGCAGCTGTTATAAAATACTTATTGCTGTTGTAAACTTTCATCTTGCTGCATTTTTATATCAGCCAGCGTATATTTCAAAGGTTTATTGTCTTATTGAAGCACTAACATCATTTTGTACTTGAAACTACCATACTTTTGCTTTGTTGTCTTGTTCTGGGTAGGTACATTTCATCCGTTACATTTGCTTCATCTCTTAAGACATAAAAACCTTTTGACTTTAGTGACCAGTGAGAGGGGGGTATTTTTGCATTCTTGCTTTAGTTTCATCAGCGCTTTGGGTCACTAGGGACGTCTCCCTTGGGGTAATCTTATCATACTCCTAAACATAAAGGGGTTTCCTATTAAGGTGACAGTGATAGGTCACCCCCTTGTTACGCCAATCTTGTCTCACTTGCCTTGGGCTTTGGGCAAGTACAGATTGTGCGATAACAGACTGCTTCTCTGTTCCTAAAGTTATTCATCCTGTTCCATGTCTACATGGTCCAGTTGTATTTTAAATTCCCCATTTGATTCTCTCTCAACTTTCATGGTCACCACTCCCAATAGACAACTACATTGGAAAATGACGATCATTCATTATTTCCATGTGCTGAAATCATGCTCATTGAATTTATGATTGGGCTTCAACATAAAATTGGCGAGGGTATTCATCTTTGCCATTAAAAGGAAATTTTCTAAGCACCCAAAACCAAACTTCAACGTCATAGGTCAATACCTCTACCTTCAAATTATGCTATTACTCCGAATATGTTGTGCTCTTATAGAATTTTCCTTCAAAAAACTTGGAATTTGACACTAAAAAGATATTATGTTACCTTTGAACTCATAAATTTTTTTGTTTTCTGTAGGAGGTTGTTCATGTTTTGCTTGCACCTCAAAATTTGTGCAACAATTCCTCGATTGTTGTACTTGTGACTGGACGTTCCACACATCGAGATATGTTCCTGTCTTGAAATTTGTACAAGAAACACCTCAATTTTTGTGCAGGAAATGCCTCAATATCTGTGCACAATTTCTTTGATTTCTATGCACAAAACTCCTCTTTTTTGGCCTATCAGTGTGTTCCACACTCCTTGGATTTGTTAGATTTTGGGGTAGCTCGGACAGGTTCTTCCGCATTGGCAGTGCCTAGCATACAGAGGTGTCAAAGCGATGCTCTCTAGATCTTTAACTTTATAATTGCATTTATAAAGTTAATGTGGCTTTTATTTAATGACTAAAGTGACTTTTTTATAAAGTTGAGTGACTTAAGTGATTTAAGTCATCTCAATGAGAGATTAAGTCACAACCGTCGATCTTGGGAAGGCAATATCTAATCTTGACTGTTGAGATATTAGGGTTAGGGATTTGGTCATTAAGAGATTATAAAAGCAGATCTAAGGAGAGTGAGAGACACACATTGAGCTGAGAGGAAGAGGGCGAATTTGTAGCTGGAGGAAAGGCGATTTTGTAGGGCCGAAAAAACAAGGTCGGAAAAAGTTGGGCCGAAAAAGCAACTTTTCTCTTCCTTTCCGAGCAAAACCCCTGCAATCCCTGCAAATCCTTGTGTCAAAGTCTTCAGTGCCACTCTTCAAAGTCCTAACTCTGAGACCATGTTAATTTCTTGAAATCGAGCAATCAAAAATTTTATGCCAATAATCTAACAATTCAAAATTTAATCTACTGCTGATATAAATTCTGTAAACTATGTAGAAAATTTATAGCTGAGTTTTAATCATTAAAAATGCACAACAAAATCATAAACAACACACATTTGAATACAGATATTTCTGGGCAATGCTCGTAGAAAAATACCGAAGGGAAAACCAGTGAATGAGAGGATTTTATTGGCTTCAGAGGAAGAAAATAATTACAACATCTAATTCAGAAATTTCTTACAGCCCAACAAACTTAGTCGGTACGTTCCTGCTTTTTCGGCCCTTAGGGATTTGGTCATTAAGAGATTATAAAAGCATATCTAAGGAGAGTAAGAGGCACACATTGAGCTGAGAGGAAGAGGGTGATTTGGTTGAGGAAGAGGGCGAATTTGCAGCTGGAGGAAAGGTGATTTTGCAGGACCGAAAAAGTAGGGCTCTGCAGGTTGAGTTTGCTGGGCTGTAAGAAATTTCTGAATTAGCTGTTGTAATTATTTTCTTCCTCTGAAGCCAATAAAATACTCTCATTCACTGGTTTTCTCTTAAGGGTTTTTCTAGGGGCATTGCCCAAAAATATCTGTGTTCAAATGTGTGTTGTTTATGATTCTGCTATGCATTTTTAATGGTTAAAACTCAGCTGTAAATTTTCTGCATAGTTTACAGAATTTATATCAGCAGTAGATTAAACTTTGAGTTGTTAAATTATTGGCATAAAATTTCTGATTGCTGGGTTTCAGGAAATTAACATGGTATCAGAGTTGGGACTCTGAAGAGTGGGACTGAAGACTTTGACACAAGGATTTGCAGGGATTGCAGGGGTTTTTCTTGGAAAAAGGAAGGGAAAAATACTGTTGGTCAGTTGGAGGAGGATGGCTACCGAATCAAGGTTTGAGGACAGGCTGGATGGGGCTACGAATTTTAGCCCATGGAAAGAGCAGATTGTGTTGCTGTTGAAGGAAAACGAAATCTGAGACATTGTGGAGAAAACCTAGGTTGTTTCCATAGATACAACTCTTTTAGCGACCTACAATAAGAAAAATATGGAAGCCAAAAAGATGCTCTTGGATGTCGTGAAGGACCATATCATACCTCATGTCCAGAAAGAAAAATGCCTATGAGATGTGGGAGGCTATGACAAAGCTTTATCAGAGTGGAAACCAAAACAGGAAGATGGTGTCGAGGGAGAAACTCAGGAGCACCAAAATGTCCAAGACTGACACAGTGCCATCATATCTCACCAGGATATCATAGGTTCGTGATGAGTTAACAACTGTTGGAGAGGTAGTCAAAGATGATGAACTTGTGAAGACAACTATGAATGGGTTCTCAAAGAAGTGGGCTCGGTTCGTGAAGGGAGTTGTGGCACGAGAACATCTCCATGATTGGCAAAGGTTGTGGGATGACTTCTCTCAAGAGGAGACTCGAGAGGAGGCTATTCAAGGCAGTCAGGCTAAGGGTGATGAAGACGCAAAGAATGTTGCTCTTCATGCGAAGAAGGGTAGGGGAGTTGGAAAGAAGGACATGAGCAAAGTGAAATGCTTTGCATGTCATAAGACTGGCCACTATGCAAGCCAATGTCCAAACAAGAAGACGAGCAAGAAGGAGACACAAGTAGCAGCATCAACTGAAATCGATGATTTTGCTGAGAAATTCGAGAATAAATTTTCTCTTGTGTTTTGTCTTTCAGGCAGTGGTAGTGCAGAGTTTGGGGACATTGGAGCATGGATTGTGGATAGTGGCTCATCTCGCCATATGACGAAAATGAGGTTGATGTTCCTTAGTATTTCAGAGACAGACTGAGACTGTCACGTGGATTATGGGATTAGTACCATGCATGCAATGAAGGGGGTTGAACATGTGAGATTCCAACTAGAGTAAGGAGGATCTCTAGAGGTGGCAGAGGTGTTGTTTGTTCTGGAGCTGAAGGTAAGCTTGCTTTTAGTATCACCTTTGGAGGGTGAGGGATATGGAGTTGTGTTTGAGCATGGACATGTGCTCATATATCCAGAGGGAGCGACCCTGGATGCAACAACAGTGCTTGGTGTCAAACATGGGAGGTTATACAGGTTGCTGGGACAGCTTGTGTGTAAGTCCAAGGGATCTTGTATTCATGATCAGTTTCAGTTACAGGTGGTTGTGAGGCTACTTCCATTATTGTCAAGAGTCTCCGTTGGTATGATATGACATTGTTGGATGCTCAGGAGTGTGAGGAGACTCCTAAGGGCATGGTGAGGAGGAACAGGTATTCAGCATAGGATCCATTGCAAGTGGCAGGGAAGCTTTCTGGTTCAGAGGGAGCAACTACAACAACGGATGGAGTGATGGGGTTGGAGACAGATCTAGGTGTTGGTTCTAGAAGTACCTTCCTCGCTAAGAGAGAGTGTTAGTTTTTGTTGAGATTTGGGTACCTTGGAAAGTGGTCCCATTGTGTTTGTGAGTCTTTAAACACAAAGGGGGAGACTATTACTCTCATTACTTTACTTTATGATTCTAATTTCACTTTGACTTAGGAAATTTAAGTCAAAATTGAAATATGTCACTTAAGTCAAAAGTGACTATTAATTCACTTTGTGGGTGAATTGAGGGACATAAAGAGAAATAAAGAAACTAAGCCAAAGTGGGTTTTGAGTCGAGGTTCTTTTTGGAAGATCTCAATCTTTGATTAGAAATGGATGGGATGATCTCATCCATCCATTTCTAGGTTTCCTTATGATTTCTATAAAGAGGGTGCATAGGGCATTTGGAGGCTCATTCACTTTTATGTTCACCAAGAGAGTTTGGAGAAGGGCAAGAGGATGAGGATGGAAGCATTAGGAGAGGAGAGCTTGGGCGCCTACATCTATGGAGGAGCTATGACAACTTGGGGCCTATTTATTTTATGGTGATCAGTATTGCTTGGAGGAGGGCGCACATGTGGAGGAGAGTGCACCACTAGCAGGTAGTAAAAGGACTTGTGCTATTTCAAATCTGTTTGGCTCATCTTGAAGGAGACACACAAGGGCAGATTTGTGTGGAAGGGATTCTTCATTGGGTCAAAGAGGAAGGATGGTGCATCACTTCAGTGAATAGATCAACAAAGGAAGAGGGCGCACTAAGCTTGGGCGCATCTCTCTTCTTGGAACTCCAAAGCTTTTCGTGAGGAGTTTCTATTGTATCAGGTTCCATTATATTAGCTTACTTGTTGTATTCACTTCTTAAAATCATCATTATATATACTTTCATTCTAAACTGGGTTTCCCCGGGGGGGTTTTATCCAGGGTCATGTTGACCAAAAATACCTGTGTTCATTTCATGCATGCTTAGAGTATAGATCAACTTGTTTAAGTTGTAAAGATCAAGAGGAGTGCTATTTGTTTTGAGTATATTGCATGTGCTAACTTTGGGTTACGAAACACACTTGCAAGGGGGCACCTCAAAAGGACACTTAACCACAAAAATTATCAGCAAAAAGTAACCAAACTGTTTGCTGTCCTAAAAGGCAGCAAAGGACAGTTTTGGAAAGTCAAACTTAGAGCCAAATTTCAGGTCAAGGACAGACCTGTTTTGGCAGCTTGATAGTATCTCGTTTCTCTATTGGGTAGCTCGGACAGGTACTTCCGCATTGGCAGTGCCTAGCTTGCGGAGGTGTCCAAGTGACGCTTTCTAGATCTTTAACTTTATAATTGCATTTATAAAGTTAATGTGGCTTTTATTTAATGACTAAAGTGATTTTTTTATAAAGTTGAGTGACTTAAGTGATTTAAGTCATCTCAATGAGAGATTAAGTCACAATTGTCGATCTTGGGGAGGAAAGATCTAATCTTGACCGTTGAGATCTTAGGGTTAGGGATTTGATCATTAAGGGATTATAAAAGCAGATCTAAGGAGAGTGAAAGGCACACATTGAGCTAAGAGGAAGAGGATGATTTGGCTGAGGAAGAGGGCGAATTTGCAGCTGGAGAAAAGGCGATTTTGCAAGGCCGTACAGGCTGAGTTTGCTGGGCTGTAAGGAATTTCTGAATTAGCTGCTGTAATTTTTTTCTTCCTCAGAAGCCAATAAATTCCTCTCATTCACTGGTTTTCCCTTCGGGGTTTTTCCAGGGGCATTGCCAAGAAATATTTGTGTTCAAATGTGTGTGCTGTTTACAATTTCACTGTGCATTTTTAATGGTTAAAACTCAGCTGTAACTTTTCTGTATACTTTACAGAATTTATATCAGCAGTAGATTAAATTCTGAGTTGTTAAATTATTGGCATAAAATTTCTGATTGCTGGGTTTCAAGAAATTAACAGGGTTGTCAGTCCGTTCGCATTGTTTCATACGGTTTTGCACTGTTTCGTACAATTATATACTATACTGTAGGGTCTGCCTCAAAATTTGTCTGCTCCCAAGCTTGTTCTCGTGTTGTGTGCAATTGTTTTGGGTCTGAAATTCGTGACTCTGTTGCTTTGTGCCTGTATGCTGCCTTTTCTCAAGCTTCGTGTCAACTGCACATTGTTTCTTCGGTTATTTGCCACTATTTTGGCTCTGATTTGCTGGTTGTTATTGGTGCGTACCTTGGGTTGTGTGCCTCCTATACCCAATTTCACTCACGACAAGGTTGTTACTGTGAACGTCTTTCTCAGGAGTTTGCAAACTCACTGATCCTTTTTTTCTGCATTGAGGTGTTCTGATGCGCCCTTCTTTCTAGGGTAGAGTACCACTAACTAACTGCTAACTTTTTGGTAATGGACTCTTAGAAAGTTAATAAAAATTAAATAGACGGTTCATTAATTCCCAAGGTTTGCTTAACAAACAAAATTAATAAAAGTTTAAGGAGAAGAAAGACCATATTTTAATGTAAAGTATCTATCTGTGATAAATTCCAGTATGCAATCTTATTACATAAAGCAAAATTTCCTGAGTTTTTATTTTATTTTTTAACAAGAACAAAAATATTATATTAATAATGGGGCTGTAGCAGAGCTAACAGCAAATACATAAAGCTCCCCAGAGTTCCAAAATTAAGACGATGCAGTCCTCTGCTGTTACAAAAAAATGACTTTGGTCTACATAAAACACATTCCAAGTATTCTTGCTTGTGGTCTGCTTGACAGAGATTCCTGAGATTGTAATGACTTTGAAATACATGAATTTCAATGAAAGACTGGTTAYTATTTGCTTCGTCTTGCCCCACATCAGAGGGAAGGGAGCTCTGCTGTTCCAAGTTCATTGGTTCATTGAGCTGGTGAACTGTTTTTTCTTCTTTGAAATTCACTTGCACAGAATTGTCGGATGCTCGATTATTGGAGGCTGAGGATTGAGATTCTTTACAAAGATTCAGAGCCAATTTCCTCACCATCAGCTCAAAGTGGGACCCTGAAGCTAAACTAACGGAGACATGACACTTTACTGAACATAGAGTAAAACTTTCTCCAAAGGAATTCAATCGATAACAACTAAATAAAAGACAGAAGTGAGGCTTCGAGGAGATTCCTAGAACTTAGAAGTAGAAGAAATTTGTGAGAAAAACCTGTAGAAACTGGTCTTGACACAAATTGCTACCCCCGGAAAGGAATTTAGAGACCAACTCAATAACATTAAGAAGTACAGTATTGCCCAGAACAATAGTCTTCAGATTCCAGGACTAGACCAAAGAAGAGTTTGCTTGTAAATGAAGCTTACTGTTAAACTCGTTAAATAGGTTGTCCCAGCCAATTTTTGGAGTGAAACCTTCCTGCGAAGCTGAATCTCTAGAAGCAAATCCAAAACACATAACAGCACAAACGGTGCGGACAAATAGCCCAAAGAGAAATTTCGAGCATACCAGAGGTATGGTCCCCGTTGAATTGAGGCCATCGAGGTGCCCAATTCAGTTGCCTTCTCTCACCATTGTCCCACTGAGAAAACACACACTAATACTCTGAGTTCTTCAAAACCTGTTGCCTATTTAAATGCTCACATGCTACAAGTACCATAATGGATCCTCTGAGCTCCCATATCGAAGCAGGGAGAATGATGCTCTCTGTCCACTTATTCATGTGTAATTAAATGATGATGAACACCGATCCATGGGGGACTTTATGGAATGTAACAAGCTTTGCTACCCCCATTTTTCATAAGGATTCCTAGCTCAAAGTTTGTGGCTATATTGGCCCACTGATCAACAATTGAATTGAGACCCTTTTGACATGGAAAAAAGAGGATTCCGTGAAGAAATTTGTTTTCTTTTTCACCCTTGCAATGATGTTTTCCAATTTGTTATCCATGGGAGTCACTTTGCCGATCATGGCTTTGATGACTATCATAGAATCCACAATTATCCACAGTGATCTGGTTCTTGCTTCCCTGGCTATGAGGATGCCTTGCAATAAGGCATAGGCCTCCACCTGGTTGTTGGTGGCATGGCCCAGGCCCCATGTAAAAGATGCTACAGTTTTTCCCCTGGGATCAAAGAGTATTCCCCCCGCACCTGCCATCCTTGGGTTTTCTTTGAGGCTTCATCAAAGAACAAAATGTGTGATTTCTGGCACCTTCTCCAATCTATGAATTCCTGATTGTCTAGTGGAATTATCCAGTGTGGGTGACCCTGGTTTGAGTGAATGGGAGGGGGATGAAGAACACTTTGAATTCGAATCTGATTGAACCAGGTCTCTTCATCCCTTTCCAGAACCTGTTGTTTCATTTTAAGCTTATGAACTAAATGTTCCGCTAGGAGACTCTTTGCCATTGTTGCTGTCTGTGCTGGTTTGATCTTTTTTTGATTGAATACTGCATTGTTCTTGGCGAGCCATACCTTCCAGTAAATATATTTAAGGAGGGCGTTCCATGTTCTCTTCAAAGCATTTTTATTTTGCAGCGTTTCTTTGTAGGATTTTCTCCATAAGGAGAACATCTCTTTCCAAGTGAGGGGAATTCTAACACGATGATTCATTCCTGTAAACACTGATATACAAACCTCCTTGGTGTACTTACAATCAAAGAATAGATGATGTACAGTTTCTTCATCAGATTGGCATAACTTGTTGAGATTTGGGTACCTTGGAAAGTGGTCCCCTTGTGTTTGTGAGTCTCTAAACACAAAGGGGGAAATATTTGACCCTCATCTTTTACTTTATGTTATAAAGTCACTTTGACTTTGTAACATCATTAATGACAAAGTACTTTAAGTTATAAAGTCAATTTGATTTTTTAAAGTCATTAATGAGGAAAAAGTGAACTATGGAAACTTAAGTGAAAAATGAGATTTAATCTCATCCATTCATTTTGGAGATTGGCTTAGATCTAATCTTGGCCATTGGTTTCCTAGGTTAGCCTAAGGATTAGGCTAAAGGAGGCAAAGGGGCAAAAGTGAGATTCATTGTTCACTCTTGAGCTTGGAGTGAAGGAGGAGAGGAGAAGGGGGCGCATCATTGTTGAGGAGAAGGCAAGCTTCAGAAGGCGCACCTTTGAGAAGGAGGGGCACAAAGCTTGAGGAAGAAAGCTTGCTAGAGTTTGTGGTCGCATCTTGATGGAGAGGTGCATGCATGCTTGAGGGTGCTCTTGTGGAGTGTTGGGGCACAATTCTTGAGAAGAGAAAGGGGCGCATCTAACAAGCAAGTGAGGGTGCACTTGGGTGGAAGCAAAGGGAGCAAAGGAGGAGGGCGCATTCTCCAAAGCTAGCAGGCACAACAAGCAAAGGGCACAAAGGCCAAGGCAAGGGGCGCAAACCAAGGCAACGGGTGCGCAAACCAAGGCAAAGAGGCGTTAATACCAAGGAACTCCAAAGCAAGCTTGAGAAGAGCTTGCCATTGTATCAGGTTCCTTTGCATATTTACTTGTTGTAGCATTTGCTTTGAGATCTCCATAATACATCTACTCTCTTACTGGTTCTCCCCATGGGGGTTTTTCCAGGGTCATGTTGACCAAAAACACTTGTGTTCATTTGTCATGGTTTGCTTATTTACTTATCAGCTGTAGGTGTTAAAGATCCTAGAGGGTATTTTCTGTTTTGAAGTATAATGAATCTGCTACTAATGGACAACAAAACTTCCTATTAAAACCCATTCAGAGAGATGCTTCAAAGGGGCATTAAATCACTTCCTACTTGGCAGATTTTCAGGGCATAAAGGTCAGATTTGTTGGCTGTTTTGGACAGCAAGATAACAGTCCTAAAACAGTGAGAAAAACAGTTTGAAAGTACCTTGAAATTGGTGCCCAACAAGAGGTCACATGACAGGCCTGTTGGGAAACCTTTAGGAACCTCAAAATTCTTCATAACTCGCACCTAGAGGGACCTTGAATTCCTTTCTTTTTCAGATTGTCCAATGTGAGGAGCTTGCCATGCACCATAATCTAGCAAAATATGTTGATCTTGGGGAGCCCATCGCTATGCCAAATAAATTTCCAGTTTGGGGGTTTCAAAAGGTAAAGGAAGAGATGATAGCTGAGCAAGGTATCCCCCTTTTACAATGTAATTTGCATCCCCCAACCTCTATGATCCCTTGAATGGATATCCCATGATGTGGACCCACTTAGAGCATTAGTAAGCTTCGAAACCAAATGTAGCAGGTGTGCAGGAGGAGAACCTAAGTTCCAACCCAGCCAACGATCAAAACTCACTGACCATTTTCAAGTGTCAAATAAGGTTTTGAAATTCTCACCGTCCATCCATATCTTTAGAGGATGTAATTCTGAGTCGAGTGAGAGGGATTTATTCCCCATGATGCCGTCCTCCTAAATGGATATTTGCTTACCATTGCCTAGTATACAAGTAAGCTTGGACTGGATTAGAGGAACTACCGATTTTATGAGTTTCCAGATATATGGGCCTTTTTGGTTTCCTTCTATATTTCTATACATCTCTTCCTATTGCCTTGCAAATATTTTTTCCAAAGAATTTGTTTCTACCCATCAAGATTACCTGTAATTAATCTCCAAACCAGCTTGGCACCCATAGCTAAATTCATAAGAGAGGGATCCTTTACCCCAAGACCTCCTCTGTTCTTGGGGGCTCTGATCGTTTTCCGAATTACCAGATTATTTTTGTTGTTATTTTTCTTTCCCCCCTTGCCATAGAAACTGCCTTAACTCCTTAGCTATTTTATGCATAATTCCCAGAGGTGCTACCATGATGGAACACTGAAACAAGGGGAGCGCTGAGAGAATTGACTTTATCAATATTAATCTTCCAGCGAGATTTAACCACTGTGATCCCCATTGAGTAAACTTTTTGTGTATCTTGTCCAGAACGCTTTGCCACGCTTGAGAGTAGACTTTCTGCAGTTGTATTCCCAGATATTTAAAGGTGGACTAGTTTTTTGTGCAAGGAAATAACAGAATGCTGGAGATGGCTTGTAGCTCATGAGGCTTTACATTCCATCCTAAAATTTGACTGTGATGATGATTTATCAGTCCTCCAGAAACAACAATGAAAAGATCAATCTCCTTTTTAAATTTGGAAGCAATTATAGTTGAAGCTCCACCCAAGAGGATGGTATCATCAGCGAACTTGAGTGATTCAAGCTCTTTGTTCCCCTCACTATTTTGATCCCAGGAATGTTCCTTGCTATTCTCTCTGCCTCAAGCTTCTGGCTAAGAGATTTAGCCATGATGATATATAAAATGGGGGACATGGGACAACATTGTATCAGTCCTTTGCTTTCTTGGAAGAAAGAAGTGGGACGTCCATTGACTAAAGGCGTAATCCAAGGAACACTAATGCATGAAGAGATCCATCTAATTGTTGAATTTTTTATGGTTAACACATGTATGTAGTTTATTTCATTTTAGCATGAACTGAACCATAAACAATGACTGCAGCAACACAATAGCTGCAGTAAACCAAGATCACAAGAAGAATAACCATGCTCAAGAACACAAGAGTTTATCCTGGGAAAACCCTTCTCAATCAAGGGAAAACAGAGCAATCCTTTGCTATACTGCCAAGAGAAGATCCACCATCCACCATCCACCATCCACCACCAAACCTAGCACACAATAGGGTGCTGCTATGACTGAGAAAACTAGCTCCTAGAGAACTGCGAATTGCAGTCCTCATAATTTCAGACCTCAGCTTCTGTAATTATGAGATAACAAGTGAGTGTGATCCACAATGGGGATTCATACTTATTTATACAAAACCTATCACATCAAATGATGTGTCTATTGGCACAATAGGGCCGACCTGTACAACTTAATAATATAATTAATAATTACACAATATTAATTATCTTTCACATGGTGGGGTCGACTTGTACCCTTTGCATCACAAATTAGGGTTACAAGTACATCTTACTCTTTAGACAATATAGCAAGGATCTCACATGTCCACTAGTGCTCAACCACTAGGGACACATCCACCTGTGCTCAGCCATAGGGACGTCCCTCTCAACAGATCAACTCAACTGAGTCCACAGGAGTACCATCTGGAGAATCATCTCAAGCCGACTCAACTAAGTCCATAGGAGTACAAGGCAGGAGACCATCTCAAGCCGACTCAACTCAGTCCAGAGGAGTACAAGGCAGGAGACCATCTCAAGTCATCTCAACTCAGTCCAGAGGAGTAGACAAGAGACGACACATCATAACAATTCAATCCAGAGTCTTGTAAAATTTCAGACCCCAACCCAGTTTCAGTCTCGTTGATTTTTCAGTGAATGTTTAATGCCCAAACCTAGATTTATGACAACCAATTAAACTCAGCATAAAATAAATTCTAGAACTGAAACATGAGGATTCTGAACATCGTTTTAACGCAAAAATAAAATATATCAGTAGCACATAAAGACTCGGAAAATATAACTCAGTGATTTTTGGTCTAACAACGACTCTGGAAAAACCCACAAGGGGAAAACCAGTGAGAGAGGGATTTTATTATTTATGAGCTTTTGAGAAATTCTTTTACAGCATATTCATCTTCAGAAAAATAACAAACTTATCTCAACCCTTTTGCTCTGCAAAGACTCCTTCTAAACTGTCCGGTGAAGCTCCTCGATTTCTGTCGCAGAAATCTGTACACTGTACGGCTGTCCCAACAATAAATGCTGTACGGACTATCTAGAATTTTGTGCTAAAATTCTGCTAAGACTGTACAGGAAAACCCAGCAGTAAAATGCCTTGAAAACCGTGCCAATGCCCTTGAAAAGTGTGCCCCAGAATTTATGGACAATACGGCCCTCGATTTTTGTGCAGGTCCATACGGACTATACAGATTTTATTTCTCAGAAAAACGTGCCCAACACTCTCGAAATCTGTGCCAATAAATGCTATATGGCAGCCTTGGGATGCGAGCCAATACCCTCAGATTAAGCTGTTGCTGTCCTCGTTTTCTGTGCACATTTATGGCTGTACGACCTCCTCAAATCCGTACTGTACAGATTACTTTTACTGTTGTTTGTTGCCTTGAAACTTGTGCCTGCTAGCTGCCTTGAAACTCGTGCCCTAGCTCTGCATATGCTGCCTCTATCTCAAGCTCGACCTCTCTCTTGCTCTTGCTCTCCAAAAAATGAATGAACAACCCTAGCTAGGGTGCGCTCTCCTACCCTAATCGACCTCATGGTGGTAGGTGAGGAGTTTCACATCCATTGGTTGAGATTGGATTAGATGGGTGGTTGAGATTGAGTGTCTCTTCACTCACCCCCTCACTAAATTCATAAAGTCACCTTTTAATTTGCACCTCACAAATTAAATGACTAGGGTCCACATTAGGCACTTTCTCACCCCTTAGGCGCCTAGGTAACGAGAAACACTTGCCTAGGTACTTTTTAATTTAATTTTAACACTCCCTCTTACTGAGGAAAGTGTTACGCACCAGTCCAAGCTTGTCCCTGAAAAATACAAACTTGCCTCTCCCCAATGCTTTGGTGAGTATGTCTGCAACCTGTTCCTCTGTAGATATGTACTGTAGCTCCATAACTCCTCTCTGAACATAATCATGGATGAAGTGATAACGAATCTCGATATGCTTAGACCTGTCATGAAAAACTGGATTCTCCGAGAGTTTAATGCAACTCTGATTATAACAGTAAATCAAGGTAGGCCTCAACTGCATACCAAACAATCCCACCAGCAACTTGCGAAGCCAAAGGGCTTCACAACTGGCCTGACTGGCTGCCATATACTCAGCCTTTGCAGAACTCAAAGCCATTGACTTTTGCTTCCGACTGAACCAAGACACAACTGCTGAGCCCAATCCGAAACAACACCCTGAAGTACGCTTCCTGTCACTGACACATCCTGCCTAATCTGAATCTGTATATCCAACCAGACGAACTCCATCTCCTCTCTGATAGTCCAGAACATAATCTACCGTACCACAAAGATACCTGAGCACATGAGCTACCCAGTGCACTCTCCTAGGCTCCACCATGAATTGACTGAGTGTTGACAGCAAAACAAATATCTGGCCTGGTATTGACCAAATACATCAATGACCCGATCAACTGACGATACAAAGTGGAATCCACCAATTGTGACTCAGAAGCACGAAGCTTCTTCCAGTTGGTAATCATAGGAGTGGTCATGGGCCTACTATCCTCCATCTGAAATCTCCTCAGAATGTCACACAGATACTTCCCCTGTCCCAGGAAGATGTGTCCAGGCTCTTGCCAAACCTCCAATCCCAAAAAATAGTGCATAAGTCCGATATCAATCATCTCGAACTCTGAAGCAAGGCTCTCCTTGTAGCTGCTGATGAGTCTCTCTGCCCCTGTAATGAAAAGATCATCCACATATAGCAAGAGAATGAGAGGATCCTCTCCAACCACAATGAAGTATAGGTTGGGATCTGCCTCACTCTTCTCAAAGACCAACTGCTGCAAATAGGCATCAATCCTCGAATACCAAGCTCTGGGAGCTTGTTTCAGCCCATACAATGCCTTGTTCAGTCTACACACATGAGACTCTCTCCCATGCACCTCAAAGCCCAAAGGCTGCTCAATATACACCTCCTCCTGTATAAGACCATTCAGAAATGCGGTCTTCACATCCATCTGGTGGATCTTCCAAACCCATCTCTGCTGCAATGGAAATCACTGCCCTGATCGAGGTATATCTAGCAACCGTCGCAAAGGTCTCATCATAGTCGACTCCCTCAACTTGTGAAAACCCCCAAGCCACAAAGCGAGCTTTGTACTTCTCAATGCTGCCATCTGCAACATGCTTGAGTTTATAGAGCCACCTGGAAGTCACCACTGACTTCCCCTCGGGTCTAGGAACAACTTCCCAGACATCGTTCTTCATGATGGAATTGTACTCTTCTATCATGGCATCTCTCCAAACCTGTCTACCAGTAGCCTCCTCAAAAGTGGAAGGCTTAGACTCCTGAATACTGCTCACCATCGCGATGTAGCTGCAAAACCTCTTGGGAGGTTTACTCTCCCTCACTATCTGTCTGGGATTCCCCGCTGAACCTTGTGCCTCCCTCAAAGTATCCTGAAGCCACTTGGGCTTCCTCCTCTCTAAAGTAGTGTCCCATGGAGGGGACTCTCCCTGCTCAACCCCATCTCTAGAAGACTGTGATCTTGAAGTAGACCCTGGAGTACTCGATCCTGAACCCTGTGGACCGGTAACCTTCGAACTTGAAATCTGTGTCCCTATCATCCATGAACCATGCTGCACTGAAATTGGTGGCCCCGAACTCTGTCTCTGTAGTCTGCTGCGGACTCACCTGAATCTGAGGTGAAGACTGCTCACCCCTCTCTGCCACTCTTGACTTCCTAAAGGCTCCGTCCTCCTCAAATCTGACATCCCTCCTCAAGAC
>JZKD02S1647259.1:87329-110146 GCA_000966675.3 Picea glauca | reverse complement strand
AATGGATGTGCACAAGGGAAGAACATCAAGAACCCTTTTTCGAAGAGAGACAGTAAAGTAGAAGGAGTCTTAGAACTCATTCACTCAGATGTGTGTGGCCCAATGCCATCATCCTACATCAATGGGTATGTATACTATATATCTTTTATTGATGATTATTCTCGTAAAACCTAGGTTTACTTTTTGAAATCAAAAGATGAAGTGTTCAGTAAATTCAAGGAATTCAAAGCCTTGATAGAGAATCTTTCTGAAAGACAGATCAAGACACTCAGGTCAGATAATGGAGGAGAATACACCTCAAAAGAGTTTGTAAACTATTGAAAATATGTCGAGATCAAGAGGGAGCTCACCACTCCCTACAATCCTCAACAAAATGGTGTAGCAGAAACAAAGAACAGAACTATAATGGAAGCAGTGAAGACCATGATCCATGATCAAGATCTTCCAATGTGCTTATGGGTAGAAGAAGCAAAAACAACAGTATATGTACAAAACTAATTGTCCCATAGCGCACTTGGGTTCAAGACCCCAAAAGAGATGTTCTCCGGAAAGAATCCAGAAGTAAGCCATCTCAAAATATTTGGATGCCGAGTATTTGTACATATTCCAAAAGAGAAGAGAAACAAGCTGGACCCTTCAGGAAAGAAGGGAATATTTGTTGGATACTGTGAGGTCTCTAAGGCCTTCAGATTTTATATACCAGGTCACCATCATATTGAGATCAGCAGGGATGTGACGTTTGATGAAGATGCAACACTCAAGAAATTGAGAAGATGCCAGCTTGAAGAAGTATATGAAGAGGAACTTGTAGCTCCCAGAGTTGCAGAACCAGTGAGGGAAGTCATAGCTTCCCCTGATGAGGAAATTCTAGAAGATCATGACATAGTAGAATTTCAAGAACCTCCCTAGATGACGATCTCCCACAAGAGAAATCCAAATTGGGCAAGAGAACTTATTCAATATGGAGAGAAGTATGGTGTTCCCGAAGGAACCACGAGACAAGTGAAGAGACCTAAGCCATTCTCCAATTATATGTCTTTGATGTGTGATCTCTTAGAGAAGGAGCCTACCTGCTTTGAAGAAACCATTCAGAAGAAAGAATGGGCAGATGCCATGACAGAATAATACCAATCCATAATAAAGAATGATGTATGGAAAATAGTTCCCAGACCGAAGAGCAAGGATGTGGTATCTTCCAAATGGCTCTTCAAAATAAAACATGTTGTTGACGGAAGTATTGAGAAGTATAAAGCAAGGTTTGCCACTCGTGGCTTTTCTCAAAAGGAAGGCATTGACTATGAAGAGACATTTTCTCCTATAGCCAGATACACTTCGATCAGAACCACCATAGCCCTTGCAGCTAAGATGAAGTGGAAGTTACACCAAATGGACGTAAAGATAGCTTTCCTAAATGGTGTCATTGAAGAAGAAGTGTATATAGAACAAACTCAAGGATTTGAAGTTGAATACAAGAAGACTCATGTCTGCAAGTTGAAGAAGGCTCTGTACGGATTAAAGCAAGCTCCTAGAGCTTGGTATGGAAGGATAGACATTTTTCTGACGATCTTGGGCTTTACCAAGAGTAAAGTTGATTCTAACCTCTACTTCAAGGTTATGAATGATGAGCCAGTTATATTGCTGCTGTATGTGGATGACTTGTTCTTAACTGGATAAGAAAAGCTCATCATCGAATGTAAGAAGAATCTCGCTACAGAATTTGAGATGAAAGACCTTGGCCTAATGCATTATTTCTTAGGTCTTGAGGTATGGCAGAGCCCAGAGAGGATCTTCCTTAACCAAGGGAAGTATGCAGTTGAAATCCTGAAGAGATTTTATATGTTGGAGTGCAATTCCATGAATACACCCATGGAAACAAAGTTGAAGCTTTTGGTCAAAACTTCGTCAGAATTGATTGATGCCACGCTATATAGACAGATCATTGGATCGCTGATGTATCTAATGAACACCAGACCATATATCTGTTTTGTTGTGAACACTTTGAGTCAGTTTCTGGTAGAACCCAAACATGTTCACCTAGTTGTTGCAAAACATGTGATGAGGTACCTTAAGGGTACATTAGATTGTGGTCTCAGTTATGATGGAGATCATGACTTCAGACTGAGTGGTTATACTGATTCAGATTGGGATGGAAGTGTCTCTGACAGGAAGAGCACTTTAGGATGTTGTTTCAGTCTAGGGTCATCCATGATCTCATGGCAGAGTAGGAAGCGATCAAGCATTGCTCTCAGCATAGCGAAAGCAGAATACATTGCTTCATGTTCTGTCAGCTGTGAATCCATATGGCTTCGGAAGTTGTTGACAGGTCTATTCGACCTAGAGATGGAAGCAACCATGATCCTATGTGATAACCAAAGCTGCATAAAGATGACATAGAATCCTGTATTTCATGACAAGTCAAAACACATAGAGATCCGATATCACTACATCCATGAAATGGTGCAGAGAGGAGCCATAAAGCTCCAATATGTTAGCATGAATGAACAGGTTGCTGATGTGTTGACCAAGCCTCTATCTCGTGTAAAGTTTGAGCACTTTCGAGATAAGCTTGGTATATTCCGAAAGGACCTCCCTCGAAAGGGGGAGTAATGTTGTGTTGCCAGCCTAGTGTTGTGATGCTAGCTTAATTGTTGTGATGATGTGCCAGCTTAATGTCTGTGATGATGTGCCAGCTTAATTGTTGTGATGATGTTCCAACTTAATTGCTGTGATGACATGCCAACTTAATTGTTGTGATGATGAGACAACTTAATTGTTGTGATGATGTGCCAGCCTCGTGTTGTGATGATGTGCCAACCTTGTGCTGTGATGATGTGACCAGCCTCATGCTGTGATGACGATGTATTAGTTTTTATACTAATCCATGTTGATACAGAGGATGATGCCATTCCATCTCTTTGTTGAGAATGATGATGAGAAAAACTTTCGATGATTTATAGATACGCCAGTCAGTGTTCCAAGATGTTGTTGATGATGTTGTCCTCTCTCTCGCCTGATGTTGTTGTTGAATACCCTTCTTCTTAAGGGGGAGTGTTGAAATATTGTAACTACAAAGAGTATTCTAATTATTATTGTTTTATTATTCATTAGATCAATCCCCTTTTGCGGATTGATCATGTCGGGTATTGTAAATGACCAAATCCCCTTTTGTGGATTGGTCAAACCCTAATTGTAATAGGCAGAATAAGAAGTCGACCCCCAGATTAATTAAAGGTGGTTATAACCACCCAGAATGAGAAGTCGGCCCTGCCAGTGAAAAGACACTTCCATTCACACCTGCCAGATTGTATAAATAAGAGAGGCTAGCACCTCATTTGGACACACACACTTGTTCATGAGAGGGAAAGTTCGGAGCTACAGTTGGAGAAGAAGGAAGAGAGAGAGAGGCGCATTCTTGGGAGAGGACTTTCTGTATCGTTTGAGTTATCTCTTGGCATTGTATTGGCTATCTATATTAAGGAAGTTTTTGCTGGGTTTTCTCCCCCATGAGGGTTTCCCAGGATAAATGATGTGTCTCTTGTGATTGTGTATTTCTCAGTGATCCTATCTATGCTATGGTTATCTAGTAAATTGAAAAAAAATCTAATAATAGCTTAAACCTTAACAGTATTTTCATGCAATGGTATTGGTATTGGTATGCAATAGTATTGGTATTGGTATTGGCAAGGCATAAGGGTATTGAAAATGCATATTGTTATTTGTATTGGTAATGCATATTGGTATTGGTATTGGTATTGGCAATGCATATTGGTATTGGTATGGTATAGTATCGGTATGATATTGGTATTGGTATGGTATCGGTATTGGTATTGGTATGGTATGGTATTGGTATTGGTATGTATATCATTTCCAATGCATACCATTGCCATACAATGGTATGCAACGGTATTGGTATTGGTATTGGCAATGCATATTAGTATTTGTATGGTATCAATATGGTATAGTTTCGGTATGGTATTGGTATTGGTATTGGTATTGGTATTGGTGTGGTCTGGTATGGTATTGGTATGCATATCATTGCCATGCAATGGTATGAAATGGTATTGGTATTGGTATGAAATGGTATTGGTATTGGTATTGGTATTGGTCCAGTATTGGTATGGTATCGATATGCATATCATTGTCAATGCATACCATTTCCATGCAATGGTATGCAATGGTATTGGTATTGGTATGCAATGGTATGGTATTGGTATTGGTATTTTTATTGGTATGCAATGGTATGGTATTGGCATTGGCATTGGTATTGGTATTGGTATTGGTATTGGTATGGTATCGGTATTCATATCATTGTCAATGCATACCATTTCCATGCAATGGTATTGGTATTGGTATGCAATGGTATGGTATTGGCATTGGCATTGGTATTGGTATTGGTATGGTATTGGTATTGGTATTGGTATTGGTATGGTGTTGGTATGAATATCATTGCCAATGGTATTTGTATGGTATTGGTATTGGTATTTGTATGGTATGGTATGGTATTGGTATGCATATCATTGCCAATGCATACCATTGCCATGCAAAGGTATGCAATGGTATTTGTATTAGTATTGGTATGGTATGGTATTGGTATTGGTATGACATTGTCTGGTATGGTATTGGTATTGGTATGACATTGTATGGTATGGTATTGGTATTGGTATTGGTATAGTATCGTATTGGTATTGGAATTGGTATGGTATTGTATGGTATTGATATTGGTATGGTATTGGTATTGGTATGAATATCATTTCCAATGCATACCATTGTTGTGCAATGGTATGCAATGGTATTGGTATTGGTATGCAATGGTACAATATTGGTATGGTATTAGTATTGTTATTGGTATGCAATGGTATGGTATTGGTATTGGTATGTTATTGGTATGGTATGGTATGGTATTGTATTAGTATGGTATTGCTATGATATGTATTGGTATTGGTATTGGTATGCAATGGTATTGGCATTGGTATTGGTATGCAATGGTATTGGCCGTATTGGTATGCAATGGTATTGGTATTGGTATTGGCAAGGCATAAGAGTATTGGCAATGCATATTGGTATTGGTTTTGGTATGGTATTGGTATGCATTTCATTGCCAATGAATACCATTGCTGTGCAATGGTATTGGTATTGGTACGCAATGGTATGGTATTGGTATGGTAGTGGTATTGGTATTGGTATTGGTATTCAATGGTATGGTATTGGTATTGGTATGTTATTGGTATGGTATGGTATTGTAATAGTATGGTATTGGTATGATATGGTATGGTATTGGTATTGGTATTGGTATGCAATGGTATTGGTATTGGTATGCAATGGTATTGGCTGTATTGGTATGCAATGGTATTGGTATTGGTATTGGCAAGGAATAAGGGTATTGGAAATGCATATTGGTATTGGTATTGGCAATGCATATTGGTATTGGTATGGTATAGTATTCATATGGTATTGGTATTGGTATTGGTATTGGTATGGTATTGGTATTGTTATTGGTATGCAATGGTATGGTATTGGTATTGGTATTGGTATTGGTATTGGTATGTTATTGATATGGTATAGTATGGTATGGTATGGTATTGGTATTGGTAATTTTATGCAATGGTATTGGTATTGGTATTGGTATGCAATGGTATTGGCCATATTGGTATGCAATGGTATTGGCATTGGTATTGGTATGCAATGTTATTGGTTGTGTTATCCCCACTTTTCAGGGATAATTAGGAGATAATGTATCGGGGCCCACAGGTCCTAGACATGGAGTACCGAGAGCAGGATTGACCTAAGCATGGTCCTGGAGGGCCCACCTTTTCTTCTTACATCATTTTTATCTTGTCAACAACAGTAGCATCCATGACCATCGGCTTGGTCCTGTATCAGAAATGGTTCTTGCTCCATGAGGTAATTGGTCCAGGTATCATGGTATGTGTCACTTTTGATCATTGAAACCTTTAAATATATGCATCTGATTCCTTTTATCTCTAACGACTGCTTGGATCTTACATTTTCCCACTTGACCATGTTTGGGGGGATTGAAAGGGTGCCCTAGCAAGCTTATGTCTATAGGTTTTGGTTTGCCACTGGGGGGATTTCTAAAAATCCATCGTTCGCTCCCATCATAGTACCACTTTTACATCTTGTTTCCCACTCACCTATCCCATTCCCCTTGTTCGTGCATTGGGTTGACCTATTTTCAGGATTGCACCTTACCTCATGGGAAGAAGGGGCTAAAGGCCCAGAAGGTAAAAGCAAGCTGGTAAAAGATAAAATCCTAAGAATAAAACCTCGAGATGCTTCTCCCAGGGATCCTCGAGAAAGCAATAAAAGGCTTCTCAGCAAGAAACAAGAGGGACCCGAAAAAATAATAAAACAATACCTAGTCAGAGGATAGAGGGTCTCATAACGAGCCAACCTATTAGGTCCATGGGTACCTAGTAGTATGGCATTGCCACCAGATGGTTACCACGCCAGGGTAGTGACTCTTGGTTGCATGGCCAAGGGAAAGGGGGTCTCATCATGAGCCAGCCTTCTCATCTCTGGGAAAGTACTTGTGGGTAACGTTGTCAGCTCTGGTCACCATGCCAAGGCAGTGTCCCCTGATTAGCTCTTGAACAAAAAAATAAAATAAAAGAATAAAAAGAATGAAGGCAAGAATGGGCTTGGAAAAAATGCATCCATGACAGGGACAACTCACCTTCTACAAAGGCACCCACATGTAACACCTTTGCATCCTTGGCCATCATTGCACCCGCATGCTTGGACATCCCCTGACCACATCACCCACTTATAAGGCTTGGATGAGGTCTCTTCTGGGAACATTCCTTTTCCAGTGGACACTAGCCCAATAGGACCCCTTGCCCTTTTCTCCAGACTTGTATTGCAGGCTTGTGTAACGTCTTTGAGCTGTTAACTGATGTATTAGGGATTTTATGCATATGTTTGATAATATTAATGATGAAATGTGATTAAAATTGCTATGATCCATGTGACTGATGAGCCCATGGAGTGTGTAGCCTTTGATGTGCAGGACCATACCCGATAGACAGGTACCATTTGGACTGGTACACATGGGGAGATGATCAGTTCAGACCTCCATGGGGCTGAAGAGACCACCAGATGGATGTTGAGACCCCATCAGGGGGCAAAGACAGGGAAAAGGTTGATCAAAGACTTTTCACTTGAGAAGAAGAGGACGTTCCACCAAAGGCACCCCGACACAGCTGTACCTAGGGGGATTGACCCATTTTCAGTGGGATGTTGGCTCTAGATGGCCTAGGACGTCACCAGGAGGCTTATGACATCATCATGAGCGTGTTGGCAGATGAACAGGGCAATTGGCACGTGTGGCATCTTGGAGGAGCCCAAGGAGGGCTAACGTCTTGCTTCAAGAGGCTACATTTTCCCCAATAGGGGCTAACGTCACCCTAGAAAGGGGTGGTGTCTTACCTTTTTGCTTGATTAGGGTTTTGTTTGACAATGTAATGTAAAAACAATATTATTTTGGTATTATGGCCTTGTCGACCTTTTTATGACCTAAAAAGTAAATTAGGTCATTGATATAGTATATATTGAGGGTTTTCACCCTCATTTTATCATCATTACTCATTCACTCCATAAGGAGGTATGAAATTTGTGCCCTATCTTGGGTATTTGGATGGATTAAGTGATGCACACTTGTTGAAGGAAGACATTTTTGGCATTTTATGGTGTTTCTCTTGAAAGAAGGTGTTACAACTAGGGTTTGCATGATTATTTCTTGGTGAATTGTAAGTATATTTCTTCAAAACTTCTTGATTGAATGGTTGTAGTTTAATTTCTTGCATGTATTTATGATTTTGTTGAATCAAAAACCTAGGTGACAAGCACACAAGTAGGTCCTTGTCTCATGTCCCCTGATAGAGAAACTTTCAGCCATTGAAGAAGGAAGAAAGAGCCTAGCTGTAGCTACACTCCTATTTCTTCTTCCTCTTTTCTAGTTGTACCATTTGAAAAACAAGAAGAGTGAGACGTCCCTGGCCTAGGTCTACTACACTAGGGTCGTACTCTTTATAGGGTTTGTTGAAAGGCCTTGCTGTAGCAACACCTTATCTCATCAAACCCTCTTGTTTTGGTTATATATTTCATTCTTGAGCTAGCCGTTTTGCCGAGAAGGAGGAGAGAGCACGAGGCCTTTCTTTAGAAACACTGGAGTGAGCCTCTCTCCCCTAGGGTTTTGATTTTGAGGCCTTGCTTTAGCAACACCTCAAAACTCTTTTCTCTAGTCCTTAAAATCTTTGCCTTCTTCAACCTTTGCGTCCTTCACTTATGACTCCATTAAACCCTAAGGCACTGATCTAAAGTCCTCCAACGTTGAAGTGAAATTGATCTAACAACTCTCAAAACTCTTTGAATTTCAAACCCTAACTACACTAACCCTAGTCTAGGAGCCAACTCATTAACCCTAAGTTGTTGATGTCATCATTGGTTATTTCATCTTTAATGTAGCAATGTCTTGTTTTAAGAGCAATTGAATGGTGGTTTAGGCATTAGTTGAATAAAGTGTTGATTGGTTACAATGAATGCCACATTGTTCCAATATTTATTGGTGAAGTGTTATATCTTTTCATTGCTATTGATAAACATTGACTTCGTCAACATTTATTGCTAATTGCTTATATATATTTATTAGATAGTCTCATGAAGTACTAACCCATTGAAATATAGCTTGCATATATCAGTTTGTTGTTGCTTTGTTCCAGGCAGGTGTTCTTCATTGGGGATTTACTTTATTATTGGCTGTTTAGACGAGATTATCTGTTTGGTGGTGACTTGTGAGGGGGGAAACTTGTCCTTGTCTCATTTACCCTTCTGCCTCCTCAAAACCACAGGTCACCATGGACGTCTCCCCTAGGCCTCACCTCCCTAAAGAGAAAGAACCTCCCCATCGTGGTGACATTGGGTGGGATAGGTTCCTGTTGGTATGATCTCCTAGCTACAAATTGTGCGATAATAGGTTGTACTGGTATGCAATGGTATTGGTATTGGTATTGGCAAGGCATAACGGTATTGGCAATGCATATTGGTATTGGTATTGGTATTGACAATGCATATTGCTATTGGTATGACATTGGTAAGGTATAGTATTTGTATGGTATTGGTATTGGTATGGTATTGGTATTGGTTTTGGTATGGTATTGGTATTGGTATTGGTATGCATATCATTGCCAATGCATACCATTTCCATGCAAAGGTATTGGTACGGTATGGTATTGGTATTGGTATCGTATTGGTATAGTATTGGTATGCATATCATTGCCAATGCATACCATTTCCATGCAATGGTATTGGTATTGGTATGCAATGGTATGGTATTGGTATTGGTATTAGTATGGTATGGGATTGGTATTGGTATTGGTATGGAATTGTATGGTATGGTATTTCTATTGGTATTGTTATTGGTATGGTATGGTATTGGTATGTTATGGTATTGATATTAATATGGTATTGGTATTGGTATGGTATTGATATTGGTATGGTATAGTATGGTATTGATATTGGTATGGAATTGGTATGCATATCATTGCCAATGCATACCTTTGCCATGCAATGGTATTGGTATTGGTATTGGTATGGTATTAGTATGGTATCGGTATGCATATCATTACCATGCAATGGTATGCAATGGTATTGGTATTGGTATGCAATGGTATGGATTGGTATGGTATTGGTATTGGTATTGGTATCGTATGGGATTGGTATTGGTATGGCATGGTATGGTATTGGTATTGGTATTGGTATGGTATGGTATGGTATTGGTATGGTATTGGTATTGGTATTGGTATGGTATAGTATGGTATTGATATTGGTTTGGTATTGGTATTGGTATGCCATTGGTATGGCATTGGTAATTGCTCACTGTGAGGGGTCGGTGGAAGACAATATTTGTGATGGGTGTAATGGAAGTTCCATGGCATTTCAAGAGATCAGTTCCAACAAATATTCTACATATGGAAATGTCGAATGATAACAATGAGATGTGGACAATCTCAATGATTATGTGTAGGGTCGATGGATGTCATTAATCCCTAGACCATATATAATCCCTAATCAATTAACCATTAAACTACCTAACCCCTAAGCCCCAATTCCATTAGCCATTGACCCTTAATCCCTTAAACTATAACCCCTAATCCTTTAACCACTAATCCCTTAAATAGTAACCCCTAATCCCTAGACCCCAAATCCCTAAAGAACCTAATCCCCAAAGCCCCTATCCACTTAACCCCCCAAAACTCAACAAAATTACTATTTATGCACATTAGGAGTTAAATTGGAAGCCAAACTAGAAGCTAAAAAGGAAGATAAGCTGGAAGCTAAACTGGAAGCTAAACTAGGCGCTAATTGGGGTGCTAGTTGGGGCGCTAAATAGGGAGCTAAATATGGAGCTAACGTAGGCGCTAACTAGGGCACTAAATAGGGCACTAAAATAGGTGCTAATAGCACCTAGATTAGCGCCCATTTGTGTTGTTCTATGCAAATAGCACCATAAATAGTTCCCTCCTGATAAATAGTGTCGACTTTAGCAAAAAAGTGGAGAAAAATACATTAAAACAACCAATGGAAGCAAAAAAGGGAGCTAAAAAGGGAGATGATCCTAGGGATTTGTTGTAGTGATGGGACCTCGGAGTGAGGGGTGCTCTAGCTGAAATCCTATGCCAGGAATCCAATGGAGATGACGGTTCCTCAATCTGAGTCTATGTTTTCATAATATACTCAGTTACAAGTTGCATCCCAAACCATTTTGGGGACTCTTGGTCAATACATCCTTGGGGGATAAAAACCTAACAGAGTAGCATTTTGAGTTCCATGAGATGCTACAAGCTTGTTTAGACATGGACTAGGTGATCACATTGTCCATCAGCTCCCAAGGGACGGTTTCATAAATTGGACTCCTTAATCCAAATGTTCGATTGTTTCTTACTGGGCAAAACCCTAGTTCTCGAAATCGATGAATAAAGCAACCTATGAGGCATGGGACCTGAGAGTGAGGGGTGCCCTAGCTGAAATCCTATGCTAGAAATCCAACAAAGATGACAGTTCCTCAATATGAGTCTTGGTTTTCGTTATATGCCTAGTTTCAAGCCACATCCCAAACAATTTCAGGGACTCTTGGCCAATACCTCCTTAGGGGGATAAAAACATAATGGAGCAACATTTTTGAGTTCTGTGAGATGTTATAAGCTTGTTTAGGCATGGACTAGGTGATCACATTGTCCATCAAATCTCGAGGGATGGTTTCATAAATTGGACCCCTTAATCCAAATGTTGGATCATTTTTTACTAGGAGAAACCCTAGTTCTTGAAATCGATGAATAAATCAACCTCCCAGGCATGGGACTCGGGAGTGAGAGGTGTTGTAGCTGAAATACTATGCCAGGAATCCAACAAAGATGTAATGTCCCTTTCCAAATAGGAGCTCCAGAGAGGAGAATTAATGGTCTAAATTGCCCCGTTAGACTATATCCAGGGCCAGAAAAGGGGTAAACAGGGTTACTAGAAGTCACTCCAGTCACAGGTGTTATATTCAGAAAGTGACATTGAGCTAAAAAGGGTTAAAAGCGCTTTTAGGTCATTATGAGCTAAAAATAGAAGTCAACAATGAATTAGGGTTTCAACAGTGAGTTAGGGTTTAGGAAAGCTATAAAGGAAGGGTTAGCGACCTAATTCATCATTATGTAGATTACGACTTGTCATTGAGGAGAGAGGCGCATCTCAGGAGAGATAGTTCAATGGATTCCAGGAGGAAGACACCAGTTGGCAGATTTCGGTGTTGAGAGACACACCCTAGTCACCGAGAATATCACACAGGTCTTCCATCATTCTTCAGCAACAGTTACACAGAGTTCAACATCAAGGGTGAACTGATCCAGGGTGAGGGTGCAGCTCTTGAGAGGGTTTAGGGAATCGACTTGTCCCATCCAGGGAGAATTCAGGGATTTCCCTCCGACCCATTTGAGAGGAAGGCAAGGCGCATCTTTTTCCTGGTTCCTCATCAGATTCCGATGGAGGAATCAACTAGGGCGCATTTTCCAGACTTGGACGTGCGACACATTTGGCAGATACATTCGGGGTTCCCGAGCGAGCATCAAGTCAGATTCAAGGAAACCCTTTCGATCGATTTCCCAGTAGACCAAGGCGGTCATTTTGAGACACATCTCGTCTGATTCCGATGGTGGAATCACTAGGATGCATTTTTCCAGAGAAAGAGGGGCGCATTCCCCTAGGGGGATCCATCCGGGGTCCAAACCCATCAACAGAGGGGTCCGATAGTTACCAGTACTGAGGACTAGAGCAGAGCACATCATTTGGGATAGTTTCCAGTCCATTATGAGTGGTATATCTCCCAGGGTGAACTTCCCAGACTTCTAGCAGTTACCATATGAGCTGCCATAGTTCCAGTGCCTCCATTGATCCCACAGTGCTCACATATTCTGGGTATTATTTTTTAGTTACTTATTTGTATTTCGGCTAAGATCCTTTTGTCTTTTGATCTAGACGAGTGTTGTCATTTTATTCATCCTTTTGTAATCCGCAGAGATATCATAATATAAACTTTGCAGTCCTTTGTCGCATTTATTATTTGTATGACCATTTATATGTTGTAAACAATTGATCCTACACACACATTAGCAGCGTTTCCAAGAATTGCCAAGTTAGGAACATTACAGTGGTATCAGAGCTTTAGTCCTACCAGCCTGTGACTAAAGACGATGAGTGCAACAGAAGACCCATAGGGTCGTGAACATGTAGGTGACGAATATGTCACTTACAATAGGCGTAAGGAAAGAAGGCATAGGCCTGACTTTCCTCCTTTACCTCATAGCTCAGAGGAAGAGGAAGAGGTGCACAGAGAAGCGGAGAGAAGGGAAGAGCATGAGGCTGAGTGCGAGGCAGAAAGAATGCTAGGAGACAGATATGAGCGACCAGAGGGCAGTGGCAAGGCTCCCATGGAACCAGAGGTAGCTTTCATGTAGGTTATCATCGATATGCTAGTCAGTCAGCGGACTATGTCTCAGTCCTTAGCACATGTGGTGGATAGATTGGCTACAGTGGGCATTCCGGGCACACAAGCCCCACATACAACATAGGGGAACTCAGGAGCAGGCAGTAGACCCTAGTCACCCACTCACACATACACCTCTGCGAGCATGATTCCCATACCCTTGTTTCCCAGTTTCCAGAGAGCACCCCCTGTAGCAGCACAACTGCTAATAGCACAGAGGCCGCCCACTCATGCAAAGGACATTGCAGAATATAGGAGGGAGTATGCAACATTGGGTCATGACTTCCATCAAGACATGACCTTAGTCGAGTACTGTGGGCTCAGACTCAGGAACCGCCCCAAAGAACCACAGAGAGGAGGACCGCAACAGCAACAGGGGCATAACCTTGATTTCATCTAAAAAGTTTGGAAACTCACCATCCCTTCTTTCTACGGATCGTCCAAATGCACCGCCAGAGCTTGGGTATAGAAGCTAGACACATACTACAAGCTCAACTAGATGACCAAGACAGAGGCCATCTGTTTCTCGACCTTACACTTGGAGGGTGAGGCACACGAGTGGTGGTATCATGGACTGGTGACATTGGGTCACAGTCGTATCACCTCATATAGGGATTTTACAGATAGGCTCATGGACAGGTTTGACAAGAGGGATCCCGAGATACACTTTATGGATCTAGCCCAGTTGAGACAAACTGGCACAACAGAGGCGTTCATCATAGAGTTTCAGCGGGTAGTCGTGGCAATGACAAATATATCAGAGCCCAGGCTGATCAAGTTATTCATAGAAGGACTCATAGAGCCTTTGAGAGAATGGGTGAAGGCATACAGGCCTCCCACTTTGCATGATTCCATCCTTCGCACTTGAGATCTAGCAGACTCAGTTCCAAAGACTAAAACCTTCTCCAAACCATTTTTGCCCCAGAGGGATCGAGACAGGAAGCCATTCCAGAGAGAATGGAAGGGCAAGGATAAGTTGGATGATGAGACTAGGTGAGAGATTATGAGGAAGAAGCTTTTCTTCAGCTGCAAAGATCCTTGGGTCCCAGGCCATAGGTGCATGGGCAAGGGAGAGATTCATTATATTGAGGTAGCAACAGACAACGTGGATAGTGAGGAGGAGGAGCAGGACAATGGATCCACTAGCTCAGAGGAGGAGTCAACACAAGCAGAGGAGCAACCTCCCCGTAGACCATCGACACTGGCAGGAGCCCATCCTCCAGTAGTCCCATATCCGCCAGAGCATGCTAACAGGAGGAAACCAACAAAGGGAGGAGTCATAGCGACCCTTTCTGGTGTTCCCAGGTATGATACCCTCCGTATCAGAGGGACTATTCAGGGACAACATGAAATCTCCCTGATAGATGGTGGGGCCACCCACAACTTCATCGACGCTTCACTAGTATTGAGACGGGTACTTCAGACAGAGGAGTTTGAGGGGTTTGATGTTGCGGTAGCAGATGGCCACATAGTGGAGTGTCTAGACAAAGTTCCAAACTTAGAGATAAAGTTAGGCAACTACACAGTGAGAGAGACATTTTATGTGGTTGAACTATCTGACATAGATGTGGTGTTAGGAGTTCAGTGGATGATTACCTTGGGAAAAATCACCACCAACTACCAAACCTTGGAGATGGGATTTAGAGACCAGGATGGGAAGAAGTTTGATCTAAGAGGTATGGCGACAGGAGCACCCAGGACAGTTTTAGCCAAGAGGATGGAGAGGATATTTAGACATGGGGAGGTAGCATATGTCATAGTATGTTTGATCACTACTCAGAAGGATTCAGAGGGTCAACAACAGTACCATACAAATATCAATAATTTATTGGGACGACATCAACAGGTCTTTGAGGCGATTCCACCAGGGAGACCACCTGACAGGGGGTTTGAGCACTCCATTGAGTTGGAGGAGGCGGACAAACCCATGATCACCCCCCCTATCATCATCCTAGGATGTTCAAGGATGAGATAGAGAAGGCAATCAAGGAATTGTTAGCGATGGGACACATCAAACCGAGCAACAACCCATTTGCTTCTTCAATTGTCTTAGTTCTGAAGAAGGATGGCACCATGAGGATGTGCATTGATTACCGAGCCTTGAACAAGAAGACCATCAAGAACTAATACCCTATCCCACACATTGACAAGTTGATGGATGAACTGCATGGGGCAATTTTCTTCTCAAAGATTGATCTACGCTCTGGATAGCATCAGATCAGCATCCGAGAGCAGGACATAGAGAAGATGGCATTTCAATGTCACTTTGGACATTTCGAGTTCTTGGTTATGCCATTAGGGATAACCAATGCACCCTCTACATTCGAGTCTTGCATGAACCATATATTCAGGGATCGGTTAAGGAAATCAGTCTTGGTTTTCTTTGACGACATCTTGATCTATAGCTGGTCATGGCAAGAGCATATGAGGCACCTAGATGAGGTATTGAGCATCATGGAGGCACAATCATTATACGCCAAAGAGTCCAAGTACGATTTCGGTATGATAGAGCTACTTTACTTGGGCCACATCATCAGTGCACAGGGGGTACAGGTGCACCAGGAGAATATCAGGGCCATTCTGGATTGTCCGATGCCTAGGAACGTGACAAGTGGTTTGTCTGGGGTTTTTCTCAGCTTGGAGCACCACTGACAGATCTTACCAAGCATGGGGCCTTCATATGGACCAAGAAATCACAAAAATCCTTTGATCACATGAAGGAAGTCATGGGCACTTGTCCAGTGTTGGAATTACCAGACTTCACCTTGCCAATTGTACTAGAGTGTGACGCATCCGACGAAGGTATCGGGGCAATTTTGATGCAGGGAGGACACCCCATTGTATTCGAGAGCCAGAAGCTCAGTCAGCGTGAGAGGTTGTACTCCATTTATGACAAGAAAATGTTGGCAATCATGCATGCCTTGACCAAATTCAGACAATATTTGGTGGGCAGCAAATTTGTGGTCAAGACCGATCACAACATCTTGAAGTATTTCCTTGAGCAGAAGGACCTCAGTGAGCGCCAACAGAAATGGGTGAAGAAGGTACAGGCATTCAACTTTTACATAGAGTATGTCAAGGGGAAGAAGAACATTGTGGTTGATGCACTATCAAGGAGACCTGTGACATGTTCTTTGATGGAGATGTCAGCAGATTGGAAATCCCACTTGTTAGTGGAATAATCCAAGAACAAGTTCGCTTGTGAGGTGATGGATGGGAAGATATAGGATGATCGATATAGGGTCATCGACGATGTCATATTTTACAAGGATAGAGTCTACTTGGTGCCAGATTCAGGGCTGAAGAAGAATATCCTCACAACAATTCATGATTCACCTCTAGCAGGCCATCAGGGGTTTTTCAAGACCTATAGATAAATCAGGGAGAGGTTCTCATGGAAGGGCCTCAAACAAGACGTTATGAGACACGTCAGTGAGTGTGTGACTTGCCAGCAGAACAATTCAGAACATGCTCTTCCAGCAGGGCTACTTAAACCACTCCCCATTCTAGAGTAGAAATGGGAGAGTATATCTATGGACTTCATCATAGGTCTACCCAAGGTCCAGGGTAAGGACTGTATCTATGTAGTGGTCGATAGATTGACCAAATTTTCTCACTTTTATGTGATACCGACAGAGTACAGCGCAGTTTAGGTAGCCGAGCTTTTCTTCAGGGAGGTCTTCAGACTTCATGGGTTGCCGAGGAACATCGTCAGTGAGAGGGACAGTCGGTTCATGGGGAAATTCTGGAGAGAGTTGTTTCGGTTGGTAGGGACAAAGTTGACACCCAACACCAACTATCACCCTCGGACAGATGGGCAAACCAATATTGTCAACAAGTGGGTTGAAGGGTATTTGAGGAACTATGTAGGTGGACAACAGAGAATGTGGGTAAAGTGGCTACATTTAGGAGAGCATTGCTACAATACCACCTTCCACATGTCCATTGGTACGACACCCTTCCGAGCATTGTATGGATACGATGCTCCCACTTTGGTAGACTTGGTATTCGGGGAGAGTGGAGCTCCCAAGGCCAAGGATTAGATCATAGAGAGTCAATAGATTCTCAAGTTTTTGAAAGAGAACCTGCAGACGATGCAGAAATGATAGAAGATAAGTGGGGATAGGCACAGGATAGAGCGCAACTTTGAGGTTGGAGATTTGGTTTTCTTGAGACTCCAACCTTATAGACAGTCATCTCTGAAGAAGAGTGGGGCCGAGAAGCTCAAGCCCGTATTTTATGGCCCTTATAGGATCATGCGTCGAGTAGGTGAGGTTGCTTACGAGCTAGAGCTTCCAGAGGGGAGAAATATTCATAATGTGTTCCACGTATCTTGCCTCAATAAGGCAGTGGGACAATTCATTAGCACATTAGAGGAGCTTCCCCCATTGGATGAGGATGTACAATTAGAGTTAGTTCTAAAGGAGGTTTTGGAGTTCCGGGTGCGGAAACTAAGGAGCAGGGTCATTAGAGAGTGTTTGATCAGATGGAGAGGGCTTCCAGTAGAGGACACTACTTGGGAGAGTGAGCAGGTGTTGCAGCACCCTGGACTGGTATTGCTTGAGGACAAGCAATTTTGGGAAGGGAGTACTGTAATGTCCCTTTCCAAATAGGTGCTCCAAAGAGGAGGCTTAATGGTATAAACCGCCCCGTTAGACTATAGCTAGGGCCAGAAAAGGGGTAAACATGGTTACTAGAGGTCACTCCAGTCACAAGTGTTATATTCAGAAAGTGACATTGAGCTAAAAAGGGTTAAAAGTGCTTTTAATTCATTATGAGCTAAAAATAGAAGTCAATAATGAATTAGGGTTTCAGCAATGATTTAGGGTTTAGGAAAGATATAAAGGAAGGATCAAGGATCTAATTCATCATTATGCAGATTACGACTTGTCATTGAGGAGAGAGGTGCATCTCATGAGAGATAGTTCAGTGGATTCCAGGAGGAAGACACCATTTGGCTGATTTTGTTGAGATACACACCCTAGTCACCGGGAAGATCGCACAGGTCTTCCATCATTCTTCAGCAGCAAGGGCACACTGTTCCAAGGTGAGGGCGCAACTCCTAAGGGGGTTTAGGGAATCGACTTGTCCCATCCAGGGAGAATTCAGGGATTTCCCTCCGACCCATTTGAGAGGAAGGAAAGGTGCATCTTTTTCGTGGTTCCTCATCAGATTCCGATGGAGGAATCAAATGGGGTGTATTTTCAAGACTTGGATGTGCGACACATTTGGCAGATACATTCGGGGTTCCCAAGCGAGCATCAAGTCAGATTCAAGGAAACCCTTTCGACCCATTTCCCAGTAGACCAAGGCGGTCATTTTTAGACACATCTCATCTAATTCTGACGGTGGAATCACTAGGACACATTTTTCCAGAGAAAGAGGGGCACATTCCCCCAGTGGGATCCATCCGGGGTCCAAACCCACCAACAGAGGGGTCTAACAATTACCAGTACTGAGGACTAGAGCAGAGCACATCATTTGGGACAGTTTCCAGGCCATTCTAAGAGGTATAGCTCCCAAGGAGAACTTCCCAGACTTCTAGGAGTTACCGTACGATCTGCCATAGTTCCAACGCCTCCATTGATCCCGCAGTGCTCACATATTCCAGGTATTATCTTTTAGTTGATTATTTGTATTCCGGCTAAGATCCTTTTATCTTTTGATCTAGTTGAGTGTTGTCATTTTATTCAGCCTCATTCGGCCTTTTGTAATCCGTAGATATATCATAATATAAACTTTGCAGTCCTTTATCACATTTATTATTTGTATGACCATTTATATAATGTAAACAATTGATCCTACACACACATTAGCAACGTTTCCTAGACTAGCCAAGTCAGGAACATTATAGGAGATGACAGTTCTTCAATCCAAGTCTCGATTTTTGTTATATTCCCAGTTGCAAGTCGCATCCCAAACCATTTCAGGGACTCTTGACTGATACCTCCTTGGGGGATAAAAACCTAACGGAGCAACATTTTTTAGTTCCGTGAGATGCTACAAGCTTGTTTAGGTATGGACTAGGTGACTACATTGTCCATCCGCTCCTGACGCACGGTATGGCATGGAAAGGCATGGCATGGAAAGACATGGAAAGGCATGGTATGTTATGGCAAGGCAATTCATGCCAATACATGGTATGGAAAGACAAGGCATTGCAAGTGAATGCAAAGGCATGGTATGGAAAGGCATGGCATGGAAAGGAATACCATACCATAACATGGCATGGAATGGCAAGGAAAGGCATACCATACCATACCATGCCAAGGCAAGGCATACCATACCATAGTAAGGCAAGGCAAGGCATACCATACCATGGCATGGCAGAGCAGGGCAAGGAAATGTAAGGCATGGCATGGCAAGGAATGCAAAGCCAAGGCATGGCATGGCATGGAATGGCATGGAAAGGAATGGTATGGAAAGGCATGGCATGGAAAGGCAAGGCATGATATGGAAAATAAAGTATGGCATGGAAAGGCAAGTCATGGAAAGACATGGCATGGTATGGAAAGGCATGGTATGGAAAGACAAGGCATGACAAGGCATGGCATGGCATGGAAAGGCATGGTATGGAAAGACAAGGCATGGCAAGTGAATGCAAGTCATGGCATTGCAAGGCATGGTATGGAAAGGCATGGCATGGAAAGGCATACCATACCATAGCAAGGTATGGCATGGCATGGAATGATATGGCATGGCATGGGATGGCATGGGATGGCATGGCATTGCATGATATGGCATGGAAAGACAAGGCATGGCATGTGAATGCAAGGCATGGTATGGAAAGGCATACCATACCATAGAAAAACATGACATGGCATGGAAAGACAAGGCATGGCATGCAAAGGCAAGGAATGGCATGGCAAGGCAAGGCATGATATGGAAAGGCATGGAAAGGAAATACAAGGCATGGAAAGTGAATGAAAGGCATGGCATTGCAAGGCATGGTATGAAGAGGCATGGCATGGAAAGACATACCACATGATAGCATGGCATGTAATGACAAGCCAAGGCATGCAAAGGCAAGGCACAACATGGCATGGCAAGGCAAGGAAATGCATGGCATGGCAAGGCAAGGAAATGCAAGGTATGGCATGGAAAGGAATGTAAATGCAAGGCATGGTATGGCATGGCATGATATGGAAATGAATGGTATGGAAAGACAAGCCATGGTAAGTGAATGAAAGGCATGGTATGGAAAGGCATGGCATGGAAAGGAATACCATACGATAGCAAGGCATGGCATGGAAAGGCAAGGCATGGCATGGAAAGGAAAGGAAATGCATGGCATGACAAGCGAAGGAAATGCATGGCATGACAAGGCAAGGCAATGCAAGGCATTTTTGCGAGGAAAATATCTCTATTTCATGGGGTAAACCACAACAGATATAATAACACGCATAAATCAACTCTAATCCCAAGTATGTTATAAATGAAATGCTAACAAGACAAGGCTAAGAACCTAGCTCGTCTGGACGTTCAATGAAGACCACCGTTGAGCACACAACTCAAAGCTTTATACCTGCAACCTATCCTCAACAACCAATATACGCAAGAATATGGTGATAATATATAAGTTTAACATATAGATTAGCATAATCCATTAACATACATGACAAATATTCCCATGGAATAATAATTCAAATATTTGCAAGATATCAATTGGATGAGAAAAAAATATTTCCATTAAAATAATCAGCAGAAGTATATAGGTGACAAACTTCTGTAATGACACACATCGAAACCGAGAAACTAAGTTCCTTCAGCTGAGCCTCCACCACTTCAATCCTCCACCAAAGGAAAGATCATATAAAGGAGACAATGACATTCTCCATCACAAAGAAGGAAGAGCTTGGGGGTTGAACAAGGAGTTCAAACTTTCAAGGATAAAGGGATGCATACTCAATATGAAGTGAAATTTCTCCAGAGTGTCTTTTCTCTCAAAGTTGAATTGTTCTCCCTTTTTCAAGGCTTGGATAAGGCTCAATTTATAGCCTTCAAATGGAATTGAAGGGTTGATTGAAAGCGTTTCCAGTATATGGAAGGTCAAGGATCATGGATCTCATGACATGGCATGGAAACCCAACATAATTTTTAATTTTGAGCACCAAACTTGATGTACACAGTTTGTAGTGGAGAAACCTGTGTATACGCTTGTTGTCTAACTGATAGGGCACGTATATGTGGAAAAATGTGTTTTTTGTCTTTGGAAGGTACAAAAGGGGACTTCAAGTCTATATAGGGAAATGGAAAGGCCATCCAAGCCATTTCCATGGGGTGAGGAAAAATTTGATGTAACAGATTCCCCCTAACGTGTGAGGTCAGAGGAGTATCTGCGATGGCCAAAATACATTATAATTCTCAGAAGTGGAGTAATGGAGACTTAGTTGAAAGTGCTAGTTACTCATGAGAATATTACAATTCATAATGACTTTGTACACATGGCTGCCAATCTGAATTACACTGCAGATCCATGTGGAAATATATCAAATAGTTTCTCATGGCCATGAATAGGCAATACAAAGTGCCATAGGTTGTCATAGTAACGAACAAGGCATAGTGGAATCCAGTCTCAAAATCAATCTGAAGATATCCATATACAATAGAGTACAATCTGATCTCCCATTATCACTGAAGTCATATAGGTATTGGTCTAATGACAGACAACAACATATTAGGAATGTTGTTAATGCAAGCTGGAGGTCTTCTACACTATCTATCGAAGGTGCAAGTCTACATATTATGAATAAAGGAGTTGATATCAAACACAATGAGACTTTGTTTCATTACCGTTCATTAAGGTATATCTTTAACAAACATGAGACAACCTACCTATAATGAAAGTAGGTATCAAGGCACCGAGTACATTCTTACAAGTGTGAATACGGGTGTTGAGGTCGAACACTTGAAGAATCGATCGATCATGAGACATTGATGTATTCCCAATTTTCGATGGTGGGAGAACCTACCACTGATGATTGCAATCCTCTAATTACTAATAAGACTCTAGGTCTCATTTCCATAATAGATGAGTTGAAGTCGATGGAAGGAGACCCACTGAAAGTACAGAATTAGAAAATATCTCATTAGTCAACACGAGGTACAAAGAAATAGCTTGATGATTAGGAGTATCTTAGACGAATAGGATGTTCATGAACCAATGACCTTGTGCGTTGCTCACATGCACCAGATGCAAGTAGTGTATGAAAGAGACCCTCTAAATAATAGCCAATAAGGAAGATTGTCGACAAAGGAGAGGAAACCACCAATAAGGCTAATGGCATCTAATACACTACATGAATCCCAATGTGTGAATAGATTCCTTGCCGTCAAACACAAGGGAAACCCCCCAGTCAGCAACCAATGAGGAAGTGTCAACTGATGGGTTCAAGGTTACCTACCCATAATGAAAGTAGGACCAGGGTGCATGATAGGACTACAACTTCATGTGAATTTGAGATGCATTGAGGGTATGGCCTGTTATCCCTCAATTTTAGGGATAACTAGGAGATCATGTCTTGAGGCCCATAGGTCCTAAACATGGAGTATCGAGAGAAGGATTGACTTTAGCATGGCTCTCCAACCTTTTCTTTCTTCCAACACCTTTATCTTGTCAGTAGCAACAACATCCATCACCATCGGCTTAGTCTTGTGTATGAGATGGTTCTTGCTCCATGAGGTAATTAGTCCGGGTATCATGGTATGTGTCACTTTGATCATCAAAACCCTTGAATATGTGCATTTGATTCCTTTTGTTTCTAACAAATGCTTA
>JZKD02S1647259.1:75792-87027 GCA_000966675.3 Picea glauca | reverse complement strand
TCGCCCAGGGATCCCCGAGAAAGCAATAAAAGGATTCTTAGCAAGAAACAAGAGGGACCCAAAAAAGTAATAAAACAAGACCTAACCAGAGGATAAAGGGTCTCATCACGAGCCAGCCTATTAGGTCCATGGATACCTAACAGTATGACATTACCGCCAGCTGGTTACCACACCAGGGTAGTGACTCTTGGTTGCATGGCCAAGGGAACACCACGTTTACTTCGCATTTATTGAAAACCACGTTTACTTCGCATTCATTGAACACCACGTTGCAATGAACACCACGTTTACTTCGCATTCATTGAACACCACGTTGCAATGAACACCACGTTTACTTCACATTTATTGAAGAAGTGACAATATATATCATTGTTATTTTATAAACATTGACTTCGTCAATATTTATTATCCAATTGCTTATATGTGTATCAGATAGTCATTGATTTATATGAGATACTAACCAAGTGAGAAAGATTTCATATATCAGTTTCTTGTTGCTTTGTCTCAGGCAGGTGCATCTCTCTTTTTGGTTATACTTTATTATTGGTTGTTAGCCGGACTATCTACTTGGTGGTGACTTGTGAGGGGGTAAAACTTATGTTTGTCTTATAATCCTTTGCCTTTCTCAAAAAACTAGTTCACCGAGGACGTCTCCCCTGGGCCTTACCTCCCTCAACAGAAAGAACCATCCCATTGAGGTGACATTGGGTGGGATTTGGTTCCAATTATGCCAGTTTACCTCTTCCTCTCTAGCCTTTTATCCTTACTACAAATTGTGCAATAGAATTTTGGCGTCGTTGCCAGGGAACACTGAGTCAAACCTTCCTCAAAGACGACACTTTTTCGGTAAGCCTTGCCTCAAGAGACTTTATCTTACAAGCTTACCTGGCGACTCCACTTAGGGTGTTTTCCCTTATTTTTTGATAGTTTCAAGAAAATTATCTAGTGACTCCAATGATGACGAAGCCAACTATGACTTCAAAATGGGACCCGGGAAATTACAAACCTTTGGACATGAGTAACATCCCGGGGTACCCTCAACAAATCCCCTTTGAATACCAAAACTTTCTCTCTGGATTCACTGGTGGTGATAGAGAGAGAGCTGACTATCACATGAGAAATTTCTGGAATTTCTTTCTATCCTACCCTGTTGATGATTATGATGAAGATGTGGTCATGAAACTTTTCTCTACCACTCTTTGTTGCAATGCTAAAGAGTGGTATGACAACCTCCCTAATGCCAACATCATGACTATGGAGCAATTTGAGGAAACATTTCTCGAGAGATGGGGTATTCAGTTGGAAGACATCCCAGTATTGTTAAAATAACTCGAGCATTTAAAGCAAGATGAGGATGAAATTGTCAGAGACTTCCAGGATAATTTGAGAACATGCTATATCAAATTCTTGAAAGTTATCATCCCGAGGAGAGATACCTTGTCCATCTCTTTACTCATGAAATTTTGGGATATCTGAGTTTTCCCCTTGATAAGAGAGCCCCAAGGACACTCAATGAAGCCTACAACATGGCTGCAAGGATTGAGGAGAACATCTCCTTGTATGAGATAAGATGCCTCTTTACCTCAGGTACTCTTAATAGGGAAATTTTGTTTTCCCTTGAGAACTTCATTGTTGATTTCCAAGAAGAAGGGGAACAAACCACTGATCGACAAGGAATTGTTGAAGACACAGTTGAGGAGCCAGAAACCAATGACGAAGTATCAACATGCCCTCCTCCTCCTAATGAAGCGATCCACGAGATTTCTCCACCTGCACAACAACAAGATGATAAGGTTAGTTTCTTTCCTTTTCTGGATTTTGATGATACCTTGTTTCATGATTCAGAGAGTGATGGAGAAATGGAATCCCCGAACGAAGAGCATCTTCCTTGTTGTACAACCAAAGATGAAGGGGAAACTCATGAGGATAAGACAGTGATGCATGTTAAGTATACCCAAGTCCTCGAAGCTCCTGCACAAGAAGAAAAAGTAAGCTACCCTCCTCTCCAAGATTTCGATGATTGTCTACTTTATGATTTGGGAAAAGAGGAGGAAATGGGTGAGCTTTTGAATGTTTTGAATCTTCCATGTTATGATACTAATACTGACATAGTTGATATTGATGAGTTCATACATGTTGGAAGAAGTAAATGGGATATAGTTGGTTTTGATATGGACCCCATTTATGAAATTGAGAATCATTCCCAATTGTTGCCTTCATAGTTGTCACAACATATTACCTTTGATTTGTGGCAACAAGGGGATGATATATTTATCGATACTCCCCAAGCACCCAAGGTTGACATAGTGCCATATTTTTCTGATGATTTTCGGTCTTACCTTGAGGCCTTTGATGAGCACTCCTCCAAGAACTTGGATTTATCCTATGAATATGACTATCAATCACCGTTGTGCTTGGGTTTTGATAAGAGTAAAGACGTTGTTTGTCTGAAGAAGGATTCTCATGAACTTTTTCTCCAACCACCTCTTGTTACCTTGCCTTGCTGTGTCATTAAAGGTGTAGTTGGGAAGTATATATTTTGTATTGAGTTTCCTCTAAAGCAAACCCTAGAATCCAAAGGTTAGTTGAATCTTTCAAGTTCAAGCCTATCTTCTCAATGTTTCAACCTTCCCTTAAGAGTTTTCTAGTCCTCTACTAGATCTTTGTCGATCCCTTCCCGAGATCCAGAGTGTGAAGACGTCCTAGGTATCCAGTTTGCCAACCCTTTGAGTCAGTGTTATGAACCTTGGACTTTTCATGACCCCTTCCTAAAGTGGATTGAGTACTTTCCTCGAATATTGACTTGGCATGATTTTATCCCTCCCACCTGCCTCCATGAGTTAGACCGTGTGATTTCTGATGATATGATATATGTTCTAACCCATATCATTTTTGTGCTTGACTTATCACTATTTTGGTCTATGATGAAGCACAAAGGCATGTATCGTGGGACGTTGCTGGATTGGCTTCACTGGTTGTTTGACTACACCCAACATCCAACCAATAGGTAAGTACAGGTAAGTAGTTTTCTTTCACATTCATACTTGTGATTGTCTTATTTCAGTCTATACATATATATATGCTGGGGTGACATTACCACCCCAATAGGTTATTGATGTTTCTATTGAGATCGAGCAGGTAAACCGGTTATGCCAGAGATGTTGAGGTTCTCATGCGCTCTACGGTGAGCACATGTCCCTGAGTTGGAGCCAGATGTTATCCCCCACTTTTAGGGATAACTAGGAGATCATGTCTCGAGGCCCACAGGTCCTAGACATGGAGTACCGAGAGCAGGATTGACTTTAGCATGGCCCTGGAGGGCTCACCTTTTCTTTCTTCCAGCACCTTTATCTTGTCAGCAGCAACAACATCCATCACCATTGGCTTGGTCTTGTGTCTAAGATGGTTCTTGCTCCATGAGGTAATTAGTCTGGGTATCATGGTATGTGTCACTTTGATCATCAAAACCCTTGAATATGTGCATTTGATTCCTTTTGTTTCTAACAAATGCTTGGATCTTACACTTTCCCACTTGACCATGTCTGGGGGATTGACATGATGCCCTAGTAAGCCTGTGTCTGTAGGTTTTGGTTTGCCACTGGCGGGGGTTTCTGAAAAGTCATCGTCCGCTCCCACCACAACACCACTTTTTCATCTTGTTTCTCGCTCACCTATCCCATTCCATTTGTCCAGGCACTGGGTTGACCAATTTTCAGAATTGCACCTTATCTCATGGGAAGAAGGGGCTAAAGGCCCAGAAGGTAAAAGCAAGCTGGTAAAATATAAAAGCTTAAGAATAAAACCTCAAGATGCTTCACCCAAGGATCTCTGAGAAAACAATAAAAGGATTCTCATCAAGAAATAAGAGGGACTCAAAAAAGTAATAAAACAAGACCTAACGAGAGGATAGGGGGTCTCATCACAAGCCAACCTATTAGGTCCATGGGTACCTAGTAGTATGACATTACCACCAGCCGGTTACCACGCTAGAGTAGTGAATCTTGGTTGCATGGACAAGGGAAAGGGGGTCTCATCATGAGCCAACCTTCTTATTTATGTGAAAGTACTTGTGGGTAACGCTGTCACCACTGGTCACCATGCCATGGAAGTGTCCTCTGATTGGCTCTTGAAGAAAAAGGCACTAAAGAATAAAAGAGTAAAAGAATAAAAGGCATGAATGGGATTGGAAAAATTTGCATCCAGGACAGGTAAAACTCGCCTTCTACAAAGGCACCCATAGGTAAAGCTTTGCATCCTCTGCCCTCATTGCACCCACCTGCTTGGACATCCCTTGACCACATCACCCACTTACATGGCTTGGATGAGGTCTCTTCTGGAATCTTTCCTTTTCTAGTGGACACTAGCCCAATAGGACGCCCTGTCATTTTCTCCAAACTTGTATTGCAGGCTTGTCTAATGTCTTTGAGATTTTGACTGATGTATTAGGAACTTTATGCACGTGTTTAATAATATTGATGATGAGATGTGATTGACATTGCTATGATCCCTGTGATTGATGAGCCCATGGAGGGCGTAGCTGTTGATGTGCAGTATCATGCCCGATGGACAAGTGCCATTTTTGACCGGTACACATGGGGAGATGATCATTTCGGACCTCCATGGGGATGAAGAGCCCATCAGATGGATGATGAGACCCCATCAAGGGGAAGAGACATGACATAGATGGATGAGGGGCTTTACACCGAAGAAGAGGAGGACATTCAACCAGAGGCACCCTAACAGAGATTGACCTAGGGGTATTGGCCCTTTTTCAGTGGAACGATGGCCTTGGAAGGCCTAGGACGTCACCCATGATGATCATGATGTCACCCAGCCTTATGGACGTCTTGGGAGGCATATTTGGTAGTTTTGGCACGTGTGGAAGGTTGGAGAAGCCTAACGAGGGCTAACATTTTTCTCTAGGATGCCCCATTTTCCCTAGAAGGGGATAACATCTCCCTAAAAAGGGCATGACGTCTCTCTTTAGCTTGATTAGGGTTTAATTTTGAACATTTAATGTAAAACAATATGATTTTAGTATTTTGGCCTTGTCAGCCTTTTTCATGACCTAAAATGTAAAATTAAGTCATGGTACTGTATAAATGGAGTATTTTCACCTTCATTTTTTCATGATCTTTCATTCACTCATTAGTGAGGTCTGAAATTTGTGCTAGACTTGGGTTATTTGGTTGAAATTGTCAGGTGCACTTGTTGAAGGAAGACTTTCTTGGCATATTTTGGCATTTCTCTTGGTGGAAGGTGTCACAACTAGGTTTTGCTATGCTTTTCTTGATGATATGCAAGTGAATTTCTGCAAAACTTCTTCATTGAATGGTTGTATTGTTATTTCTTACATATGTTGTTATAAATTTGCTGAACAAACCCTAGGTGACAAGCACACATAGTAGGTCCTTGTCTCATGTCCTCATTAAGAGATTTTTCAGCGATTGTTTGAAGAGGGAAGAGCGTAGCCGTAGCTACACTCTTTTTTTCTCTTCATTTTGATAGCCATTTTTATTTTCAAGCTAAGAAGAAGGAGACACATCAGAGCCTAGTTCTTCTACACTCTGATGGGCTGATTTTTCTAGGGTTTGTTGGTAAATCCTTGCTGTAGCAACACCTTGCTTTTCAAACCCTCTTGTCTTAGTTTTATGCTATTTTCTCATCTATTCGTCATTTCTATTTAGTTAAAGAAGGAGGAGAGAGCATCGAGGCCTAGTTCCCCTACACCAAGGTGAGCCTCTCTCCCCTAGGGTTTTGACTTTGAGGCCTTGCCCTAGAAACACCTCAAAGATTCACCTTCTAGTCGTTAGCCGTACTATCTTTTTGATCCTTTAGCTCATGTATCCCCAACTTTTGACTCCATTAACCCTAAGGCACTGATCTAAAGACCTTTGTCTTGAGTGAACTTGATCACAACAACTCTCAAAACTTTGAATCAAACCCTAACTACTAAACCTAGCTTATAAACTAACCCTACTAACCTACTGCTACCGTCATCCCTTGCTATAATATTATTTTTGCAGCTAACATTTGTCCTATAAGCAATTGAATGGTGGTTTTAAGGCATTAATTGAATCAAGTGTTGATTGTTGCAATGAACACCACGTTTACTTAGCATTTATTGAAGAAGTGACAATATATATCATTGCTATTTTATAAATGAATAACTTCATCAATATTTATTATCCAATTGCTTATATGTGTATCAAATAGTCATTGATTTATATGAAGTACTAACCAAGTGAGAAATCTTGCATATATCAATTTCTTGTTTCTTTGTCTAAAGCGGGTGCATCTCTCTTTTTGGTTATACTTTATTATTGGTTGTTAGTCGGACTATCTGCTTGGTGGTGAATTGTGAGGGGGGAAAACTTATTGTTGTCTAATAACCCTTTGCCTTTATCAAAAAACCAAGTCGTCGGGGATGTCTCCCCTGGGCCTTGCCTCCCTAAACAAAAAGAACCATCCCATTGAGGTGACATTGGGTGGGATTTGGTTCTAGTTACGCCAGTTTGCCTCTTCCTCTCTATCCTTTTATCCTTACTACAAACTGTGTGATAACATGACCGACATGCAAAGTCAAGAGTTCTGAGGAATGGACAACATAGGCTTATAGACATCCTTTGAACAAGAGAATGAGACATATGGATAACTCAGGTAGCATAGACTTGATGATGAAACTTCGTGATGCAGGAGACATCAACAAACTTTCCATAAGGACTGGAAGAAAAATCAGTTGGAGCAGTAAACTCTAAGTAATGAGCTCAACTTACTAAGGTCGTGCTAAACCCAAAATTTAGATGACGGTGGACTCAAAAGCTTTGTGCTATGTTCAAAGGTGACACGACTGTTGTCGATATCAGATAACATTCTTTTCTTGCCTGTCTTTTTTTGTTTTTTCATAGGAAAATAATTGTTATGATACATGAGAGGAAACGAGTGTCGTGAGTAAGAAACAAGCTCCAAACAATGGAAAACACCTATGATCAATGAAAGGAAGTGCATGCGGGGCATGGACACTTGGGGGTATGTTTCCTCTTAGGGTATAGGGCGTCAAGTTGCAAAAAATATAAAAAAGGCTTTGCTTGGCTAGCAATGCAAATTGCCGAGGTAAGAGGCTTGTAATGAGAAAGAAGAAATCGACAACATGCTCAATACTACAAGCAGGACGATGGAATGTGATTATAACTTAACTCCAAAGAATGTCCTTTTTCATAAATTCAGTTCCCTAGGCCCAAAAAAGTATAAAATAATACCTAGGAGAACTCTTCTATCCAATGGTGACTAGAGTATTCCTTGACTCTTCTATCCAATGGTGACTTGGTCTGAAAAAGGGTTAAACTTACACCAAGTAGACGTCCTTTCAAATCCATTTAATGAGTGTGAAAAAGACAAATTCACTCAACAATCTTTTCGGTTTTTTAGAGAGTTGGAAAAGAGTTTAACCAAGACTCAGGGGGAGTTCCATAGGTAACGGTTAGAATTGTTGTGAGTAAGAATATGAGGTTTGAATGCAAATTCATATTGGAACTATAAGGAACTCTCGGTCCTATGGAATAACGTTTTCATGGGCACCAAATGGCACTAAGGTTCTAACTAGGGCACCCATGTTTGGTAAGCCTCTACCACTTAATAAAGACACTTCTAGTAGTAGTAAGAAGGTTCTATGTCGTTAATAAATGGGTTCGTACCTAAGTCATATGGATCATGGTCATAGGATGATGCAAGAATGAAAAATGGAGTGGCAACCTATTCTATATGTCGGTGAAAGAAAATACCTTCCGTAGGCATGAACGGATGGTATGACGTTGGAAACCACAAAAAATCCTGGAAAAAACCACCAAAAACCAATTATTTCCACTGCACTATTAGATCATAAAGTCGAAAATTAGCACAAACTATGTGAAGTGGGTAAAAAAATTCTACTAATAGTAAAAATAGACCATTTTACCATACCATTTGAGTTTTTTCACCCACATAGGGCATTTTAGGCCATTTTCCCCATGATCTTCAAGTGTCGATTGCAGGAGCTACGATCAACGAAATTAGCAACCGTCTAGACCAAGTAAGTTCCCATCACCTCTACTTCAATTTCAATGGTTTAAATTTCAATTTTAGTCCTCATGTTTTGAGTATTAGAGGGTGTAATATGTAAATTAGGGTATACACAGGTGACAGGTTATCGGGTCGCGTATACGACCTCATATACACATGAAAGGTGAAGGTTGTCCGTGTATATATAGCCCTATACACAACTGTTAACAAGCTATCCCACGTACAAGTCCATGAACACTTTTTTGAAAGGAGTTAACTCAAAAAATGGCTTTTCCTTTGCAAGATGGTGATTGAATGGAGGGAGAGGGAGCATGAAGAGATAGATGCAGTAGTGGAAACAGATGCAAGGGCCCAACAAGATTTAAAATGATGTGGCCTTTATACATTTTGGGCTCTCAAAGGAATGAGGACTCAAGTGAGGTTACTCCAGATGCAAGTGAATGCAAGGCATGGCATTGTAAGGCATGGTATGGAGAGGCATGTCATGGAAAGGAATACCATACGATAGCAAAGCATGGCATGGAAAGGCAAGGCATGGCATGGAAAGGAATGGAAATTCATGGCATGACAAGGGAAGGAAATGCATGGCATGACAAGGCAAGGCAATGCAAGACATTGTTATGAGGAAAATATCTCTATGGCATGGGGTAAACCACAATAGACATAATAACACGCAGAAATCAACTCTAATCCCAAGTATGTTATAAATGAAATGCTAACAAGACAAGGCTAAGAGCCTACCTCGTCTGGACGTTCGATGAAGACCACCGTTGAGCACACAACTCAAAGCTTTATACCTGCAACTTGTCCTCAACAACCAATATATGAAAGCACATGGTGATAATATATGAGGTTAACATATAGATTAGCATAATCCATTAACATACATGAAAAATATGCCCATGGAATAATAATTTAAATATTTGCAAGATATCAATTGGATGAGAAAAAAGTATTTCCATTAAAATAATCAACAGAAGTATATAGGTGACAAACTTCTGTAACGACACACATCGAAACAGAGAAACTAAGTTCCTTCAGTTGGGCCTCCACCACTTCAATCCTCCACCAAAGGAAAGATCATATAAAGGAGACAATGAGGTTCTCCATCACAAAGAAGGAAGAGCTTTGGGGTTGAAAAAGAAGTTCAAACTTTCAAGGATAAAGGGATGCATACTCAATATGAAGTGAAATTTCTCTAGAGTGTATTTTCTCTCAAAGTTGAATTTTTCTCCCTTTTTCAAGGCTTGGATAAGGCTCAATTTATAGCCTTCAAATGGAACTGAAGGGTCGATTCAGAGCGTTTCTAGTATATGGAAGGTCAAGGATCATGTATCTCATGACATGGCATGGAAACCCAACATAATTTTTAATTTTGAGCACCAAATTTGATGTACACGATCTGTAGTGGAGAAACTTGTGTATACGCTTGTTGTCTAACTGATAGGGCGCATATATGTGGAAAAATGTGCTTTTTGGCTCTGGAAGGTACAAAAGGGGACTTCAAGTCTATATAGGGAAATGGAAAGGCCATCCAAGTCAGTTGCATGGGGTGAGGAAATGTTTGATGTAACAGATTCCCCCTAGTGTGAGAGGTCAGAGGAGTATCTGTGATGGTTGAAATACATTATAATTCCCAGAAGTGGAGTAATGGAGACTTAGTTGGAAGTGCTAGTTACTCATGAGAATATTACAATCTATAATGACTTTGTACACATGGTTTCCAATATGAATTACACTGCAGATCCATGTGGAAATATATCAAATAGTTGCTCATGACCATGAATAGGAAATACAAAGTGCCATAGGTTGTCATAGTAACGAACAAGGCACAATGGAATCTAGTCTCAAAATCAATATGAAGATATCCATATACAATAGAGTACAATCTTATCTCCCATGATCACTAAAGTCATATAGGTACTGGTTTAATGATAGACAACAACATATTAGGAATGCTGCTAATGCAAGCTGGAGGTCTTCTACACTATCCGTCGAAGGTGCAAGTCTACATCATGTGAATAAAGGAGTTGATGTCAAACACAATGAGACTTTGTTTCATTATCGTTCATTAAGGTATATCTTTAACAAACGCGAGACAACCTACCTATAATAAAAGTAGGTATCAAGGCACCTAGTACATTCTTACAAGTGTGAATAAGGGTTTTGAGGTTGAACACTTGAATAATCCATCGATCAAGAGACATTGATGTATTCCCAATTTTCGATGGTGGGAGAACCTACCACTGATAATTTCAATACTCTAAGTACTAATAGGAATATAGGTCTCATTTCCAAAATAGATCATTTGAAGTCGATGGAAGGAAACCCATTGAAAGTAGAGAATTAGGAAATCTCTCATCAATCAACATGAGGTACAAAGAAATAGCTTGATGATTAGGAGTATCTCAGACGAATAGGATGTTCATGAACCAATGACCTTGTGTGTCTCTCACATGCACTATATGCAAGTAGTGTATGAAAGAGACCCTCTAAATAGTAGCCAATAAGGAAGATTGTCGACAAAGGAGAGGAAACCACCAATAAGGCTAATGGAATCCAATATGTTATAACCATATAATTTATAGGATCATCTGGTGACTGAAATGTTATCTCTTTAAGTGTTTTTATTTGTCAAATGATTGTCCATTCCGCAAATAATTTGAGAAAAAGAAAAAGAAAAGAGAAAGAAAAAGAAAAAGAAAAAGAAAAGAGAAAGAAAAAGAAAAAGAAAAGAAAAGAAGAAAAAGAATAAAAGAGGGCATAAAAGAAATTCAATAGAGCCCCATGCAATAACAATGATTTGGTCCATACCATTCAAGCATGGCCAAGTTCTTTTAAATTTATGTTGATAGTAGTAGTGATTAAGCTTGGCTAAACTGTTTAATCTTAGCCAAGTGATCTAGGTTAGTTAATGAATAAATTTGACCAAACTGCATAATCTTGGTCAGATAACCCCAGGATAGAGTAATTCCTTAGTCCAACAGTTTAATCTGGGCTGATTGTCATAGGTAATTAGGTTAGAGCATAGGGTAGTTTGCTTTATCTCAATAAAACAAGCGTGATGATCAATGTTGAACCATATCTTTGAGGTTTAAAAGGTTTGATGTCTAACCCCTTGGTGATAAAAACATGGAAAAGCTTGGGAAAACCCACAATATGCACTTATCCTAAGTT
>JZKD02S1647259.1:47218-75742 GCA_000966675.3 Picea glauca | reverse complement strand
GGAAATAACAAAGGTGCATATATGAACAGCTCAGATGTTCGCGCTCAGATCCACGGCTTAGATTGGATTCTGGACCCCCCGACCGTTCTACCTTTAATGGTGGGGGGGGTCCAGAATGTTGGTTAAATATCATGCATAGATCTACGGTTGAAAAGAAAGCGCGCAAATCAACGACTCATGGTGTTTTTCGGACCCCCCCGATCGATCTGTCTTTAACGAAGGGGGGGGGGGTCCGAAATGGTTTGTTTTTCTGTCGAGTCCCTTATCTCTACATGGCAGGAATCCATTGGTTCTAAATCCCACCACCTCCCGCAGTCTGACATACCTTGTCACCCCATGACGTCATTATCCACGTTTTTTCCCTAGAGGTCACGTCTCATTACTCTGTCACTCCATTCCCCTTGTTCACCCTTTACAAGTCCTCTCACCATGGTTACTCCCCAACCAACTCCCGCCATGTCGCCCAACTGTATTCTTTAGTCATTGTCACCTGCCATCTCACGGTCTAAATGACCCGTTGGCCATTTATTATTGGCTAACCTATCTGTTAACCTATTGACCTGTATCCTGCGCCCAACGGGTATCTATTTTCTCAAAAACTACCTTCACCCTTCATTCTCTCATCATTCACCCCGTCCCTGCACCAGATAATTTTTCCTAGTTTTCCTCTTCGTTACAGTCAGTCGCCCAATGCCACCATCATCCTCGCCAACCTTTTTGTTTTACTTGCAGGTATTGTTACAGTGATGGCACCAAAATCAAAGAAAGCAGAGGCCGAGGAGAATCCTTTCCTCCCACCTCCCGTCGACCTCGATAGGATCCATCTGGCCGACAAAGACCATTTAATCGTAGACACCAGATGCAAGTTCGACTTTGCAGACTTGCAGTCATGGATCAAAGAGGTTTTCCTTGACCAGAGCGACAAAATTGGGCTCTGGGAGTCAAACCTTCCCCTGTATCTATTCCCCCAGGTTCACCACTTCCCCTAATTCGCCCTCAAATTCCAAGCTCATTACCTTCCCGACCAGAGAGCTGTAGTTTCTTCATCAGGAGAATTTTTTTTCCTCATCACACCTGAAACCATTGACCAGATGATGCAGATACCCAGAGCTGAATCCGTCTCACCGTTCAATCTTGAAATTATCACAGAACTGTATCAGAAATTATCTTTCCCCCAAAGAGCTCAGATTTTCGAGCTTTTTCTCCCATAGGCCGCTAAGCTCCCCACTACAAATCCCCCGTATCCTTCATCCCTGTTCTCAGTGAAGGGAAACCAGGTCATCTCGTCACTTTACGCCCTCGGGTATTTTTCAGATCAGTGGGTGGATGAACCCATATTGGGTTTTCTGTCCATCTTCTCCACAAGTGAGAAACCCACCACTCAGTTCGACTACAACACCTTCTTGGCAGACAACATTCATGAGCAATTCTCAAATTTTTCCACAGAAGGCATGTTCCGGTATTCCTCAATACTGGATTACATGTTCCTATTCTTTCAAGCGGACAAATTCTCCTTTTTGATGCAGAAGATGGACAAGGATGGAAGACCACAGGCGGTGACAGCGTGGACTTCGCTGCTTAGACACAACTCTATAGAATTCAGCTTCAAACAATTTATCGAGTAGTTCTACCATCCCGTGGTGAGTATGCTTAGTGGCAGACCCGAGCCAAGGATAAACGAGGAAATTCAGAGGATCCTACACCTCTCAGATCTTGCAAAAATGAGAGACTGGTACTTGTACCAGGACCACACATAGATCATAGTGTATGGGTGCGAATAGGCTCCTTACAAATTTCCCAAGTATCTGCCCGTGAGAATATTTTCCCTGGAATACATAAAACAAATGATCAATTCAGATGACATACATTTTGTGTCTTTGAAGAAGAAGCAACAACTCAGAATCAAAGGGCAGATTGGGTCTTTCATCTGCAATAGCCGAGGCACCGGGGAGGAAGCAGACAGATTGCTTAAAGAAAGCTAGCTTCATATGGCACTATGACCCCTGCGGAATAACTTCATAGATGAGAGTTAAGAATAAGAATATCCCATATGTCCACACATCCAGGCCTACGATAGAGAAGTTCTCCAACCAGACAGAATGGGAGCCAAACACTCTAGTTGAGACAGAACAACAGGACCTTTCAGTCATTGTCTCATAGATGACTACACCACAGGCTCCCAAGGAGAAAAGGCCCAGGCAAGACATTTCACCTTCCGTCACTGAAGTATCGTCCGAAGAGTTCCAACTACATACCAAGAGGCCAAAAACCAGTCATGCACCTGACACAATTGGTGAAAAGGGAATTCAATCCACTGCAACTATGGAGGTTGATCAGTCGTTCCTTAGTACAAGCAACAAACAAATCATGACTACAACATTACCCAAGAAGCCTACAGATACTCCACCAGCCAACCAGCTGAGCAAAATAGGACCGAAATTGAGTATTTTTGAGAAGTATGATCTGATCAAAAAGAAAAATCAGACGCTGACCAGCAACACGTATGCTCCGTTCTGGAAGCAAACACCAACTGCACAACACAGACTACTGTCTGCATTTGACACTGAGAAGGGTAGAATGCACATGGCGTTTCTGCAAGCACAGGTGCCAGACCCGAAAGTAATCACCGATTAAAAGAGGGCAACATTTGAATTTCAGACAAAAGATGTGCATCCAGCTGATCAAATGGATTTGCACAGGCAAACTGGAGAAATGGTTTTCTCCACATTGGCACATGCTTCTATTGCTGCCTCCAAGTTACAAGTATCTCTGAACAACGTCCAGACGCAGCTGAAGTTAGAAAAAATATCATCCTTTGCCAAGGATAATAGGATTAAGACGTTGGAAGAACTGGTCCTCAAGATCGGATATGATCCCTCGAATGTGAAAGCAGTCGAGGAGATGCTCAAAAAGAAAAATGTCGATATTGAATCTCTGAGGAAATAGTTTAAACTGCCTCCAACATAAGATTCACAGGCAAAGGAAATAGCAGAGACAGAAGGGGAGAAGGATGAGATGCTCAAGCTCATCATGGAGAAGAATGCATAGTTGAAGGAAATGGAAGCAGAATTGGAAAAACTAGTGAAAGAGAAGGAGCAGTCAAAGCCCATGGAGGTCATTCCACTGAGCGCAGTTCCACTCACAGGAGTGAGCACAACGTCTATAGAATAAATTCCCTCGGCAACTCCACTGACAGCTCTGGAGAAGAATGTTGAACTAACTAAATCCATGGAAGAAATGAATTTGCAAGAGACATATATTAGCAGACTCAAAAAGGAGATTGAGAACCTTCAGGAACTCAAGTCTTCTTACCAAACTAGCTACTCCAAGGAAAAACAAACATCAGACTAGCTCAAACAGGAATTGCAACAGCTTCAGAAGTAAACAGTGGCAGGAAAAACACTAGCTGAGGTCAAATAAAGTGTCTGGATGGACATCACCAAGTCCATGAATGAAATATGGACAATGATACAAATCATGTTCGAGCAAAACGAGCTGGTACAAAGAAGTCAGGAGGCTATCGAGAAAATAAGAGCAGAACTGGGAGAGATGCCCACAGAAGCTACTGAGATCATCAAATTTCTAAATTCCAAAACCAGAGAGGAGCTAGAGGAGTTGAAGATTGAATATAGGACAAAGACCATCCTTGAGGTCAAGAGGGTCCTGACCAAGAGAGGACTGATGCTATAGCTGGAGGAAAAGGTCCAGACCATGGACGCAGGAGTGCAAATATTTTTCAGCAAGATCGAAGCTCTGCAGAAGAAAGGCCTTCTTGGTATGAGAGTTATAAATGACAAGTTAATGACGCTTGCCGATTACAAAAATAAACTAGCCACTGTGGTTAAGGATAACTCAAAATTATCGAGAATACAAGGCAGTGTCACGGGCAAGGCATTCTTAGATGCTTTACAGTTAGACACCAGTATACAGCATGAAATCTGGTACATCTTCATCATCAAGCCAACTTTTTCCAAGTACACAGAGATGGATGAAGTATATCGAAGATTGCTCAAAGTCAGTGTTCCCAGTCACCTTCGATGGGAAGAGCTTTGCAATTTGATCAAGTAGTCGATGAGGTGTCCAAGCCTAGTCAACTATCCAGTTAGACGAGGTCATGCAGAGACCTCACCAACGGTTCACCCCAAAAATCAACATAAAGTTTCAAGACATCATCAAGAAGTTCCCTAAATTTTTGTATCTTGTTAAGTTAGTTAGCTAAATTTAGATTAGCCACATCCTGATCTTTAATGACATGATCGTATGTAATTTTTGGTTATAAATACTTCACACTTTGAAGTACTGAGGGTTGATCTTTACGCCCTGCAAGCTACAAGACTGTAATTTTTATCAAGATATCTTCCATTAATACAAAGAGACGTTTTCACAGGACTCTCGCGTGTTATTCAGTGGTGATGTTTTCTTTTCTATGTTGAATGTTCTTCTTGCTCAGTTGTTATATCATTTTCTTGCTTAATATTTTAAAAGTAACGCATGTTGCAGGATTTATCGTTGTATACCCTGTTTTAGACTTTGAAAGATTTTAATGTTTATATTCTGATATTACAGTAAAGAAATTCTGAAATGCTTCTTTACTTTAATTGATATTCTCATATTTTTTGCTATTCATCATTTTACTGCTAAAAGAATCCAACGAATGCATTATCTTTCCTTGTGAAAATTATCTTTTGTTTCTGGTTTAGATTTTTATCTTCATAACACAAACCCCATAGCCCAATGGATGCGTAAAGCCCCTTCAACCAACTCAACAAAAACAACAAACATTTTCAATCTTCTTTAATTAACTAGCCTAATATCTTAAGTTTAAAACATATCTAAATCATACAGAGAGATCCCTCTCTAAAGCTGGTAGGGATAGATTCCAGTTTCGAAGTGGTTGGATAAAGTTACCTCTCGTAGATTTCTTTTTTCCTAACAACCTCTAGGAATTCACAGACCGTTAACACAATACACTACGTGAATCCCAATGTGTGAATAGATTCCTTGTCGTCAAACACAAGGGAAACCCCTGAGGCAACAACCAATGAGGAAGTGTCAACTGATGGGTTCAAGGTTACCTACCCATAATGAAATTAGGACCAGTGTGCATGATATGACTACAACTTCATGTGAATTTGAGATACATTGAGGGTATGGCTGACATGCAAAGTCAAGAGTTTTGAGGAATGGCCAACACATGATTATAGACATCCTTTGAACAAGAGAATGATACATATGGATAACTCAGATAGCATAGACTTGATGATGAAACTTCGTGATGCAGGAGGCATCAACAAACTCTCCATAAGGACTGGAAGAATAATCAGCTGGAGGAGTAAAATCTAAGTAACAAGCTCAACTTACTAAGGTCGTGCTAAACCAAAAATTTGGATGACAGTGGACTCAAAAGTTTTGTGCTATGTTCAAAGGTGACACGACTGTTGTCGATATCAGATAACATTCTTTTCCTGGCTGTCTTTTTTTGTTTTTTCATAGGAAAATAATTGTTATGATACAGGAGAGGAAACGAGTGTCGCGAGTAAGAAACAAACTCCAAATGGTGGAAAATACATATTCTCAATGAAAGGAGGTGCATGCAGGGCATGGACACTTGGGGGGATGTTTCCTCTTAGGGTATAGGGCATCAAGATGCAAAAGATATAAAAAAGGCTCTGCTTGGCTAATGATGCAAATTGCTGAGGTAAGAGGATTGTAATGAGAAAGAGAGAATCGACAATAGGCTCAATACTAAAAGTAGGATGATGGAATGTGATTACAACTTAACTCCAAAGAATGTCCTTTTTCATAAATTCAGTTCCCTAGGCCCAAAAAAGTATAAAATAATACCGAGGAAAACTCTTCTATCCAATGGTGACTAGAGTATTCCTTTTTTGTAAGTTGTCTACTTGGTCCGAAAAAGGGTTAAACTTACACCAAGTAGACATCCTTTCAAATCCATTTAATGAGTGTGAAACAGACAAGTTCACTTGACAATCTTTTCACTTTTTTAGAGAGTTGGAAAAGAGTTTAACCAAGACTCAGGGGGAGTTCCATAGGTAACGGTTAGAATGCTTGTGAGTAAGAATATGAGGTTTGAACGCAAAGTCATATTGGAACTATAAGGAACTCTCGGTCCTATGGAATAATGTTTTCATGGGCACCAAATGGCACAAAGGTTCTAACTAGGGCACCCATGTTTGGTAAGCCTCTACCACTTAATAAAGACACTTCTAGTAGCAGTAAGAAGGTTCTGTGTTGTTAATAAATGGGTTCGTACCTAAGGCATATGGATCATGGTCATAGGATGATGAAAGAATGAAAAATGGAGTGGCAACTTATTCTATATGTCGGTGAAAGAAAATACCTGCCGCAGGCATGAACATATGGTATGACGTTGGAAACTGCAAAAAATCCTGGAAAAAACCACCAAAAACTAATTCTTTCCACTACACTATTAGTCCATAAAGTCAAAAAATTAACACAAACTATGTGAAGTGGGTAAAAAATTTCTACTAATAGTAAAAATATACCATTTTACCATACCATTTGAGTTTTTTCACCTACATAGTGCATTTTAGGCCATTTTTCCCACGATATTCAAGTGTCGATTGCAGGAGCTACGATCAATGGAATTAAAAACCATCTGGACCAAGTAAGTGCCCATCACCTCTACTTCAATTTCAATGGTTTAAATTTCAATTTTAGTCCTCATTGTTTGAGTATTAGAGGGCGTAATATGTAAATTAGGGTATACATAGGTGTCATGTCATCAGGTCGCGTATATGACCCCATATACATAGGAAAGGTGAAGGTTGTCCATGTATATGCAACGTGACTGTTAACAAGCTATCCCACATACAAGTCCGTGAACACTTTTTTGAAAGGAGTTAACTCAAAAAATGGATTTTCCTTTGCAGGATGGTGATTGAATGGAGGGAAAGGGAGCAAGAAGAGATAGATGCAGTAGTGGAAACAGATGCAGGGGCCCAACAAGCTTTAAAATGATGTGGCCTTTATAAATTTTGGGCTCTCAAAGGAATGAGGGCTCAAGTGAGGTTACTCCAGATGCTAGTAAACTACTGGGATCTAGAGACAAAGGCCTTCAATATCGATGGGAAACCATTGAGGATTGAAGTGGACGACATATATTTTATCATAGGATTGTCTCACCGAGGTGAGGTAGTGAATCTCAAGGCCCAAGGGGTTGGTGGTGGTATGACCATGGATGAGTACATTGCCACCCACTGTGTTGCAGGAACAAATAAAGTAGGGAGCCAACTCCCAATCAGGGTGATCAAGAACCTGAGCTTAAAGATCATCGTGCTTGTACTTACATGGATTTCAAGGTCGGCCTTGCTACACCAAGTATCAATGCCACTCATGTTCTATGCAATGGAGTGTTTATGACCCACTGTTTATGACTGGTGTACCTCAGTGCTGGATAACATGAAGAGCCAACTAACAGATTGCAAACAAGGTAAAAAGAGGAATTTTGGATTTGCATCCATTATTTCTATCTTTTTCTTTGAGCGGGTTCCAGGCTTGAGCCCTAGAGTAGAGATTAGTCCACATGGACCACGTGATCCAACCATGTCACAGTGGACTGACCTGATGATGCAACCAGGATGTGGTAGGGTTCCACCCCCCTACAATGATGAGTTCTTTTTCTAGTGGTGCCAACATGTTATAACCATTGATGATTACTCTTATGGTGGGATCAACCATAGAGGAGATCCAGACAGGCCTTTGCCACTAGGTTCCGCCTATGGTGATATTGGTAAGAATTATTTTTATATATTTAATTTTTTTTTGTTTTTTAATAAGAATAAAAAAAAACACAAATATTTTTGTATGGCATCAAGTATTCACAATTGATTTATTACGTAGATGTAGGTCTATGATGGCCAGAGGGATTCCCACGACATCGATGGAGGAGTCAAGGAGATGAGCACGTGGGAGGAGATGTGGAGAGAGTACTGCAGAATGTACAGGGGAACCTATCTCTTTTGACGCACAATATTCCTATGGTTCAAGTGGAGGATCTTCCAAAGGCTATGCAATGGCAGGTGGTGGGTGTACCCCGTTCGTGGGTGCGACTCTTTCGGCGTCTCACAAACGTCGTAGTGTGCTTTCATGATACGCATCTGGCGCCATAGGCGTAGATTCCATGGTCATATTATGAACTGGCCATATATGCATTTTTAGGGTGTGAGCCCCATTTTGTACTATGACACCATATTGAAAGGGTGAAACATATATATAAAATTTTGGTCTTCGGCTTTACTTATATATGTTACAATGTGTATGAATGTGTTTTCTTTACTTAGTTATGTGACAAATTCCAATCTAAAATATAATTAGCATATGCATCAGATACATGATTAGAACTTCTAGGCATGTGATTATAAGTAAGAAAATCAAAGTATCATTCTAAAAGTCACACCCGTAGGAATCTTCGGAGTAGAGTAGGGTCTCTCACATGGTAATTGTCGTTTAATTGACATACGACTAACTAGGAGTCCAAGTGAACCTATAAATACTGAACACCATGCGACATGGCATTGAGTAATATTTCTATAATGATGTTATACTCAACCACATTATTCGTTGATGGCTCCAGACGAACGCTACCTGAAGACACCAGTTGGCCCTCGGGTGAGTAAATGACCCAAGTAGCGGTAGCCATGTTCTGTGTATGACGACTAGCACCGTCCGCAAATTCTAAGTAAATTAAAGACTCTATTGACATCTGCCAACCAAGGGAAAACTTGATAAGCAAGCCAATGACACAAAGAAAAATATATATATACACTAAGATACACTAGTATACAAAAGGTCATGCCCAAAATTGAGGGATTAAGTGTAATACCTTTTAAGTTAGAGCCCATCTTTGGGCTCATCCAACATATTCCCTTCATAATATTCCAATTCATAGGTTTATTTCTCTAAGACATGTCACACAATATAAGGACCGTGCCACATGGGGTTGAACTTGCCTACCCCCAAGGGTTCTTTGGCTTAGTCATACAAGAGAACCAAGTCACCCTCAGTGTATTGCCGAGGACAGACATACCTATCATACTGGACCTTAAAACGTCGTTTATTTTCTTTGATAACCGTAGAGGCATCTCGATGCTGCTCATTGAGACGTTCTAGGTGTACGAGGCATTCTTAAAGATCGGATTTGTCAGGTAGGAGCTCAATTGCTAGTTTGAGGGAAGGAATTTTGCATTCAATCGAAAGAATCGACTCCACGCCATGTACTAACTGAAAAGGAGAAAAACCAGTAGAAGTATTTACTAAGGTTTGATATGCCCAAAGTGTAGGGTAAAGCATCAGATAACATTCAAATTTACTCTGGCTGACAGTTTTTTGCAAGATGGTCTTGAGAGATTTATTCACCGCCTCTACTTGTCCATTTTCTTAGGGATAGTAAGGGGAAGAATGACCATGCTTAAACCCCAGTTTTTATGCTAACTCTTTCATCATTTCATTCTAAAAGTGACTTCCATGATCAATGACAATCTCTCTTGGGATTCCAAACCGAGCTATAATTTGGTTGAAAACGAAGAGTGTTGCAGTCTTACCATCGGATTTAATGGTAGGCATGGCCTCTGCCCATTTAGTGAAGTAATCCATGGCCACAATGATATGTTGATTCTCCCCAACCGAAGCAGGGTTGCATTCCATAAAATATACCCCCCACTTGGTGAAGGGACCGACGATGATGACTGGGTGAAGAGGGGTTGGGTGCAAGCACATTTTTCGAGCGAACACCTGGCAAGGGTGACACTTCTTGACCACTTCAACACAATGTTTAAAAATTGATGGAGAAAATAATCGGCTCGCAATATTTTTTGGGTTGCCGCAATCCCAGATAAATGACCACCACAAGCCCCACTGTGATAGTCATTGAGAACAAACTCAGCTTCCTTGTGAGTCAAGCAACAACGTAAAATATTATCTACTATTCGACGATACAAAGTGTCGTCGATGATAAGGTAGTTTTTAGCCTGATGATGTGTACATCATCGATTGTCTCTCAATAGATGTTGTGATAGCTTCAAGGTTTGAAGATAAATTAGAATGTCTCCATATCAAGGGTCCGAAGATGATATAAGGAATATATGTTCATCCACGAATGAATTGTCATGAAAAATTTCCTTATCTAGTCGAGGAAAGTCTGATATCAACTTGACAAAAAATAGCGATTTCTTAGACTTTTGAAGCGAAATCGAGATCAAATTCTTGCAAAATAACAATCCAATTATTGTATTTCCCCCCTATGATATGCTTGGTGAGGACAAACCATCCCTTCAGATGTGAAGATATAAAACAAATAGTCTCTATTGTAGGCTGGAGGCTTCAGTAGAGGCGCTGATACTAAGGGTTTCTTAAGAGCATCGAAATATTCCTGAGATCGCTCATCCCATATAAACAGAGTATCTTTCTTCAAAAGGTGCATGAAACCCTTAGTTAAATTGGCATAGTTCACTATGAACCAACGTAAGAAATTAGCCTTCCCATGTAAACCTTGAAGTTGTCGAATGTTGCGCGAGGGAGGCAATTGAGGTATTGCATCAACCTTCATAGGATCTACCATGATCCCATGCTCAGATACTAAGAATCCTAAAAGATGACCATACCTAATGCAGAAGATGCATTTGTGAGGGTTCAATCGAATGCAATAGTAATGATATCTCTCAAATATTAATCGAAGGTGAGTGGAGTGATTTACTCTCTTGCGAGAGTGAGCAACAAGATCATCTAGGTAATCTTCGACGATATGCTTGATATCGTGAAAAGAAAACTTCATGGCGCATTGGAAGGTTGTTATGATGTTTTTAAGGTCGAAAGACATTTTCAGATATGAAAAAGTAACCCAAGGAAAAATAAACGTCATCTTATGTTGATCCTCGGGTTTGATTTGAATTTGATTAGACCCTGAAAATCCGTTCATAAAAGAAAATATTTTGCCTCCTGCGCACTCATCAAGAATCTGGTCAATGAAAGGAGTTGAGAAGTTATCTTTAGGACAAGCCTTGTTCAGGTCTTGAAAATCCATACATACACGGATGGTTCCTTGTTTTTTAGTCACGGGAACGGGGTTGAACACCCATTCAGTCAAGGGAATCGGGTAGATGAAACCAACATTAAGTAGCTTCTCTACCTTTGTATTAATAATAAGGGCCTTCCTAGGATTAACAAATCTAAGAAGTTTTTGAACAGGTCTAACATCCGGATAGGTCTTGATCTCTTGTTCAACAATGTTTGGGTCGATCCCTGACATCTCTTCGTATGACCAAGTGAATACATCACAAAATTATTTGAAGAGATCGATGTAGATCTGGATTTCTCCAGGAAAACAATCTGCACCGATATATACGTTCTCAATTTTGCCAAGAATTCGAGAGATGTTTATTGTGACGGTAGATGAAACATTTTCCATGTTTCCTACAACATAAATACCATGCGTACATAATGGAACCACAATGTGACCGACCATCTCACTCAAGGTATATCTAAATTCATCATGTTCGATCCTAACAAGCTCTGGGAGGAAATAAGAGCGATGATGCATATCGTCCCAAGGCCTATTAGGACCATACATGGCCTCTAAGATGGATTCATCTGAAGGTAAAGTATCGTCAAGGAAATCATGCAAACAAGACGATTGGACAACCCATACGAAATCTAGAACATGATCCTCCTCATCTATCTGCGAGGAGAAGGATCTGGGTCAACAGTAGCGTCAAGAATAGACCGATACACAATTTTTGTCGCTGACAGTGACATTGTCATCCCAATGTGCGATTGACCTTCGTATGACATAGTCGGGGAAGGTAGGGTCCAAGAGTCATTTAAAAACAAAGTACGAAAACGAATGAACCTCATCTACGATGAAGACTCACTGGAAATGACATGAATGTGATGAATTGGTGCCACAAAATCAAAGCTACCAATGAGAGAGGAATGCATTCTGACACCAACATCCTTAGTTTCCTGTTGAGAATTGTCGACCATAGGAACCGAAGGTCCAACTGATGCATTAGGAATAGTGTGCACTAAGGACAATTGACCAATCGTCACTATTTTCCCTTCGTGAGGAAAACATAGATTGTGGAAAAGATAAGACATGACTATTGTCATGGCATAATTCCAATTACGCCCTAGTAGTAAATTATAGTCAAGAGGCGTATCCACCACCTAGACATCAACCTCCACTGTCTTTCCACCTAAATGGACCGGAAAAGAGAGAATAATTCCATGTGGTTGAAATAAACACACGTCAAATGCAGTCAACATAGTCATAGATTAGAATAGAGTCGAAGAGCCAATGGATTTCCAACAGGTTAGGGACATCATGCACGTTGCGGTACCTTCATCAATTACAATGTGTTTGATGGTAATTTTTGTGTACTCCACATGGATTTGAAAGGCCATGTGGAAAGGTAAGTGAGGCTTAACATCTGTGACATCAAACTTAATAACCTTCAAGACACACAGGTCTAGAGATCCTAAAGCAGATAACAAGGAGTTCTTATGTGAAGGCCGACACATCTGGAGCACCTCCAAAGCCGACATCGCACAAGGGGTTTGACCCATATATTTGACAATCAAACAGTTTTGGGTAGCTCTGGCATTAGGATTGTGGGTAGAGCGTTTTAGTACTCCTTTCAGAATACAAGGCGAAGGTTCCTACTTTTAGATCTACAAGGGTGTTTTTGGAGGAGGGGGAGACTTTGGACCTATAACAATCTGTGAAGAACTATAATTACGAGATTGAGTGGCTACACCAATATGAGAATTGACCATATTGACACATAGATGGCCACCTTCATGTGTCAATGGGTTTTGACTCCTGCTCGACGCATTTCCGGTGTTGGAGGTCCCTGAATCCATGTGTTGATTATGCAGAAATAGATTTGTCAGCACAGTAGGAAGCTATAATAAGATCCTCGAGGCTTCCTTAATTTTGGGGCATAAGTGGGTAAGGTGATCATATTTACAAAGTTTACAAGGAAACTTCACCTTTCATTTTTCTTTTTTTCCCTCACCAACATTATTATTCGATCTATCATTGTTAGTGTCGTCCTTGGATTTATTCTTATTTTTCCCACCCTTACGATTATTACCTCATCTTTTCCTTCTATTCCCTCTTGGTTACTGGTTACCATTTGGGTTGGTCGATGACTATACAGAATGCACATCCGCTGACTGAGTGGGAGTGGAGGATGAAGCTGAAGCTTGTCCTACTACAGGCTTGCTTAGAGACAAATATTTCAACTAGTTCGTCACCGAGTCTATAGACTTAGAATTTGTAGAGCCTATGATGCCATTGACACGAGGCCTAGGATTTTGTCTAGGGTCATAGTTTGACCGTGGTGCGTCAAGAATAATTTCATACAACATCCCAGACTGAGCATATATGAGGTCTAGTTGTTGGGATTTGAAAATAGCTTCTTCCTCAGATGTTACTCCGGATATAGAAACATCCTTCGAAATATAAGGTAATAAGGACTTAAGGAACCACTCCAATAGAAACTATGGAGGAATGTATGCTTTGATCAACCTCTTTCATATACACCACTCTTGGATATGGTCTGAGATATGCATGGCCTTACCTTGGCGGAAGGATGACAAAATTTCTGTGCCGACATCATAATGAACCAACAACTGAAAGTGGATGAGAAAGACCAAAACCATCTGATTAAAGTTTCTGTAAGTGCCCCTTGGTAGCTCAATGTACCACTTCGTGGTGACCCCCATGAGGGTGCATTGAAATAGCCTCAAACAAAGAGAATCTTCATTAAGGGAGTTGGATGAGCACCAAAGATAAAAAGTAGTGACATGATCACTCGGGTCCTCACCAGTCTTGCCCTTGAATTTTGGAATGTCTAAAGGGAGCTTGGTGGGGATGGGGGGCCATAACATATCGTGACACACAGGGTCATTCATTAATTTTGACAAAATATGGAAGATTAAGTGTGGCCAGAAAAGGGAGCCAGAGTTGCGACATCTAAGCCCATGCTCTCGGGAAGGATTGGTGTTGAGGGATTGCAGGCACCCCAGAGTTCTAGTATATACCATGGCCCTGTCTGGTAGGATAATATCCTCCTCCAAAATAACTCATAAAAGGTTGTATGGACACTGTTATCCCACACTTTAGGGATAACTAAGGAAATTATGTCTCAAGGCCCACAGGTCATAGACATGGAGTACCAAGAGCCAGATTGACTTGAGCATGGCCCTGGAGGGCCCATATTTTATTTTCTTCAATGCCTCCACCTTTTCAGCAACAACAACATCCATCACCTCGGTCTGGTCCTGTAGTAGAGATGGATCTTGCTCCATGAGGTAATGAGTCTGGGTATCATGGTATGTGTCACTCTGATCCTCAAAACCTTTGAATATGTGCATTTAATTCTTTTTGTTTCTAATGGGTTCTTGGATCTTATACTTATCCACTTGACCATGTTTGGGGGGAATGACAGGATGCCCTAGTAAGCTTGTTCCCATAGGTTTTGAGTTGCCACTGGGGGGATTCATGAAAATTCATCGTTCGCTCCCATCATACTTAGCACTTTCCATCTTACTCCCACTCATCCATCCCATTACATTGGTTCGGGCATTGGGTTAGCCAATTATTTAAGGGTTGCACCTTACCTTGTGGGAAGAAGGGGATAAAGGCCTAGAGGGTAAAATAAACTGGCAAAAGATAAAATCCTAAAAATAAAACCTCGAGATGCTTCGCCCAGGGATCCCCGAGAAAGCAGTAAAAGGTTTCTCAACAAGAAACAGAGGGACCCATAAAAGAATAATAAAACAAGACCTAGTCAGAGGATAGGGGGTCTCATCACGAGCCATCCTATTAGGTCCATAGGAATCTAGTGGTATGACACTACTAGCAGTTGGTTACCATGCCAGGGTAGTGGCTCTTGGTGGCATAGCCAAGAGAAAGGGGGTCTCATCACGATCCAACCTTCTCATTTATGTGAAAGTTCTTGTGGGTAACATTGCCACCACTGGTCAACATTCTAGGGAAATGTCCCCTGATTAGCTTCTTAAAAGAAAAAACAATAAAGAATAAATATAAAAGGCATGAATGGGCTTGGAAACATTTGCATCCAGGACAGGTGCAACTCACCTTCTACAGAGGCACCCATAGGTAAGCCATGCATTTTCCTGCTATCACTTCACCCCTTGCCCAGACATCCCTTATCCACCTCATCCACTCACAAGACTTGGATTTGATTTCTTCTGGAAACATCCCACATCCAGTGAGCATTTTCCCAATAGGATGCCCCGTCACTTCCTCCAAACTTGGCTTGCATATTTGTATAATGTCTTTGAGCACTTGATTGAGTGAAAGGGGTTTTATGCACATGTTTAGTCAAATTGATGATTAGATGTGATTGACATTGCTATGATCCCTGTGACTTATGATCCCATGGAGGGTGTATCGGTTGATGTATAGGATCATACCCAATAGACAGGTACCATATTGGATAGGTAGACATGGGGAGATGATTAGTTCAGACCTCCATGGGGCTGAGAGCCCACCATATGGATGTTGAGACCCCAACAGGGGATAGAGACAGGTTAGAGGGTTTGCACCAGGGAAGAGGAGGAAATTCCACCAGAGGCAGCTGAGCAGACCTGTACCCAGGGGGGTTGTTCCTTTTTCATAAGGACGTTGGCCTTGAAAGGCCATGACATCACCCAGGATGTTCATGACATCATCCAACATTTGTGGAGATTCTGGGAGGCAATTGTGGCACATGTGGCATGCGTGGCTTATTTCGGAGGCCCAAGGAGGCCTAACATTTTGCTCCAGGAGGCCAATGTTTCCCTAGAAAGGGCTAACATCACCCTAAAAGGGCATGAAGTCATCATTATTTGCTTGATTAGGGTTTGATTATGACATTTAATGTAAAAGCAATATTATTATGTATTTTGGTTGTGTCGACCTTTTGGTGACTTGAAATTAAATTAAGGTCATTGGTATGGTATAAATTGAGGGTTTTTACTCTCATTTTCAGATCATCTTTCACTCACACTTGTGTGAGGTCTGAAATTTGCGCCCTCTTTAGGGTTTTGTGGCTGAAATTACTAGTGCACACTTGTTGGAGGCTTTTCTTGGCTATTTTCTGCATTTTCTTGGTGGAAGGTTTACAACTATGGTTTGGCATTAATGATACTTGGTGAATGTAAGTGAATTTCTGAAATCCTTCTTTGCTTGAATGGTTATTGTATTTTTACTTGCATTTTGTTAATATAATTTGTTGAATTAAACCCTAGGAAACAAGCACATGTTGGTGTCCTTGTTTTAAGTCCCTACTAAGTTATGCTAAGAGCCATTTTATTTGCTAAAGATAAATGTTAAGGCCTTGCCATTGCAACACCTTACCAATCACTCTTCAAGCTAGTTGTTTTTTTTTTCTTTGCCCTTTGAGCTAAAGAAGGAGGAAGACACACTAAGGCCCAGGTTTACTACAACTTAGTGAGTCGTCTTCCCCTAGGGTTAATAGGTTGAAGCCTTGTATTAACAACACTTCAACCATCATATCCCTCTTGTCTTTGTCCCTAACACTATCATTTTGGTCGTTCAACCTTTGCATCTAGTTTGACTCCATTTTCCCTAATAACGCATTAGTCTAAGACCTTGTACTTGAGTGCTTTTTTTATCATAACTTCCAAATAATTTCAACAATCATTAACTCCTTCTAACCCTAACTTAGACTAACACTTACTAACCCTATTGTTGCTATCATTTACTTATGTTATAATCATATCCATGCACAATTCTTTACATCTTTAAAGTAATTGAAAGATTGGCTAAAGCGTAGTAATCATTGCTTCTGAATGTTGGTACTTGTGACATTGATATTGTAAATCGACATTGCTCATTGTGAATCTTATTTAGCATTTATTGTGAAGTGAAGTATTGTGGTTATTTTTTATTATACATCATTGATTTTCTTCATCAATATTATCAATCAATTGCTTTATATCAGAAGTCCTTGATTATATGAAGTACTAACCAGCAAGTGATCTTGCACATATATAGTTTTCTTGTTGCTTTGTCTTGGGTAGGTAGACTTTTGGTTATCATTCATCTTTATTGGTTGTTTAGCCATACATTCTGATCAAACGTGACTTGTGAGGGGGAAATGTTTTACTTAGCCATAAGCCTTTGCCTTCTCAAAACCCTAGGTCACCGGGGACGTCTCCCCTGGACCTACCACCCTAAACAGAAAGAGCTATTCTATCGAGGTGACAGTGGTAGGATAGTCTCAGTTTCGCCAATTTTCCTTTCTTTCACCTATCCTTTACTTCCAAGTACAAACTCGCGATAACATTTTGGCATCGTTGCCGGGGAACACTGAGTCAATTCTCCTCAAAGACGACACTTTTTCGATAATCCTTTCCTCAAAGAATCCTTATCTTACAAGCTTACCTGACGACTCCACTAAGGGTGATTTCCCTTATCTTATTGATAATTTCAAGTAAATTATCTGGCGAATCCACAAACCACAAGGAGGTACAATAACCCTCCTCAGTCCTTTAGAAGAAATCCTCCCCGAAACTCTCCTGTAGTAAAATCACTTTTCCGAGGGAGTCTTCCTTTAAACACAATGTCTAGCACAACAACTCAGACTAATGCACCAAACCCAGCCAATAACCAAAGACAATGGTCATCCAATCTCTTCAAACCGTTAGACATGTAAGCTATACCAGGCTACCCTAGGCAAATGCCACCCAAGTATGAGAAGTGGTTGCCTAAGTTTACCGATATTGATGCAATCAATGCCGAAGATCATATGAGCAATTTTTGGGCGTTTTTTCAACTTCACCCCGTTAGTGACGATGTTGAAGACTTAGTCATGAAACTGTTCTCTGCTACCCTCCTTGATGCTTCAAGACATTGGTATCACAGTCTTCCCGATGGCAGTATTAAGACCATGGATAAATTAGAAGAGGCCTTTCTCAAGAGATGGAGTATCAAAGAAGACCCCAACATGTTGTTAACTAGGTTGAATTCCCTTTGGAAACATGAGAATGAGACCATTCGAGAGTTCCACACTAGGTTTGAAACCTTGTTGCAGAAGATCCCTATGAGCCATCATCCAACCAATAATTTCCTTGTTTACATCTACACCAAAGCTTTCACTAGTCAACTAGGGTATCTCCTCAGGGACAAAAACCCCCAAACAATCCAAGAAGCTCAAGAATTAGCTACAAATATTGAAGGCAACCTCCACTCATCCAAGATTGAGCCTTTCTCAAACCCAAGGGCCAAAATGGACATTAAACCCAAGATAGTCCACAACACTGAGCCTTCCTTAGATATTTGCGCCAGCCTAGCAAAGTTGCAAACGACCATGGATGGAATGATGAAAAATCAAGGGAAAATGATGAATATGATTTTCAACCTCGAAAGAGCCCAGAGCCAAGCACCAAGGTTCACTTACAAAGGCCAATTCCAAAATGGGAACCAAATCTATAAACCAAAGAATGATCAAGAGGTTCCTAATACTTTATCTCCTACAAATGTCATGGATAAAAATCCTTGTTGTTTGCAGTGTAGTGAAGCACACTGGGAACATGAGTGTCCCTACAATAATGGAGGCCATGACCAAGTAAACAATGTGGGCCATATTATAGAAGGCCCCTAGATTTTCCTAAATATCACTTCCGAGGAACATTGAGAGGGAATACAAGAAGCAACCAGGAAGGCTAGGATGGAAGTGATAAACAACTTAGACCAGGAATCAAAAGAGAAGTTGAAGAAACAAGAATTTCAGGTGTATAGATGAAAGAATCTAAACCAACCTATCTGTACCATTCCTGCAATAACTCAAAAAAAACCTCCACCCTTGGACATTCTCCTTCCTAAGGCATCCAAAACCGATAGGGTGGATTTAAACTTTGACTTCAAAGCGGCACTATCCAAGATGCATGTCAGGATGTTGTATTAAAGATTTTAATTACCTGAAAACACTAAATTGACAAACCAGGGTAAGTGAACTTAGAGCTGCTACACTATATGTGATGGTAAGATTCTAACTCCTACCTAAAAGTTATCTTGAGAAGAAAACATAAACTTACTCTTACAAACTAAATCCTAATGATTATCTTAAAACTAATCATATCTTATCTAATTAATCAAATGGAAACAATTCTGAGTTAAGCAAATGTATTTATATTCCTAATTTAAAGAAATCACCCAAGGTTGTCTATCATTATCTTAAACATCTAATCATCAAAATATCTATCTGAACCATAAAAGAGAGAACATTTTAAAAACCTCTTATTTAATTCTAAGTATCAAGTAGTTCTAAATCTAACAAAGGTGAAACTAATAAATGTCCTATTTTACCCTACAAGTACTGGAAGCTTCCTTTAATCAGACCATAAGCTAGCTATCCTTACAAAACAGAGTAATTCTAAACTCAAATTATCTTCAAATTATGATCAAACTGGAAACTGGAAAACAGAGCAAATCTAGACTAAGCACTTGGTTCATTCTTCAAATTCTACAATGGAAAATAACTCATTCCATCACTCAACGATCTACAAGATAATATCAAACTGAGAATGATCTAAACGGAAAATGACTAAGCCAGAATTTAGCAGAGTAACTTCAATTTAAAAACTAACTCACATGTAGATTCTAGAACTAAAAATAAACTAACTATACTGTGGAAAAGAGATAGCGAATTGAACCTGTTGGTGGGCCCAACCAAGAGGTGCAATTGCCCTAAAATGAAACCAGAGCTACTCAGATTATTCCATGCATAACTGTTTCATATCTCACGCTCCATAATTCATAAACAAACTCAAAACATTTAACAGAGAATGACATAACGCATAGAAAATTGTATTATCAAAAATCGCATCACATAACATATCATAACCAACATTTCTTGAGAGCGATCCGAGTTTATATAGATCCTCTCCAAAATAGTCTTGAACATAGGTGCATTAATCTAAGTGAATCTTAGATCCGAAAATGACTCATAGTTAGTTGAAACTAATTTCACAGCTTCATGACACGCAGTGTCAAGAAGCGTGGATCATAAAGCATCATATAAAACAGTTCTACAATTTTTCTCTGAGTCATCACATTGAGTTATGACTCAATCAATCATATGAATCGGATTGTCAATCCAATCTGGCCATGTCGTGCAAGTCTTTGACATCTCCACTAAGTGCGAGCCGGTACCTGGTACTGATAAGTCTGTTTCAAGGGAACAAGTACCTAACTCATGTCACGTTAGTATCAATATTAGTTTAAAATATTAAAATACATTAAAAATAACTTGAATCATAGGAATACCTTGAATAGCTCCATTTAGGGTAAAAGGATGTCAAATGTGTCATGGCAAGGTCAGAAGGAAATGATACTAGATATGAAAATGGGGGTATATCTGACATGATGTAGGCAAAAATATGGTCAAGTTTGGAGACTAACATTCCCCCAAGATGAAGTCTTTTCCTGTCCTCAGACAACAAAAAGTCAAAAACTGAGATTCATCAGAGTGTTGCAGCAACTGCAACCAACATTTGCAATTTCTCATGTTTCTTCATGTTTCTGATTTCCTTCTTAAGAACCCGATTAATGGTGATGTGCTTCCTGGCAATCTTCTGCAATCTCTTATTCTTCTGAAAAAGACCTCTATTCTTTCGTTTTAATCGTTCAATTTTTGACGAGAAGTGGGCTTGCCTGAGTTTCATAAGTTCATTTTTTGTTTTGATATGCCGATCCAGTATGGCACATTCATGTAACTTCTCTTTTAACCTGTGATTCATGTTTTCCAATCTGACAACCATTGGTTGCAAAAATCTATTGGAAGAGATTTCAAAGTAAGATCGAATGTTTTACCATGACCTTGTTGTGTTTGAGGGTTGGACGCATGAGTGAACTCATCTGGTCTTTGAACAGGGGTGTCAACTGGACTAGATTCATGAGTAAACTCGTCATATAATTGAATAGGGGTGTCGACTGGACTAGGTTCATGAGTGAACTCCTCATACACCTGAATAGGGGTATCAACTGGCATTTGAATTGGCTTGTCCCGCTCAATTTCTTTGGGCACATTATCTTGCTGATTGACTTTACGGACTTTTTGAATCAATTGGGAGAGAGTCCATGTCATCTTAGAAGACTCCGGAGCCTCCTCATGATCATCCATACTTTTCAATCTTTCCTATAATGGGTAACTAGGCACGGATTTATCCATATCTGAAAGTGTGTGTGTGCATCTACGTTTGGGATTTCTTCAGGTTTGTCGATTAACTCCTCAAGTTGTTCCACATCAATAATATTTTTAGCAGTTGGAGGAGAAATCAGAATTTCAACATTTGCATCTGTAGGGACAGTGTTTTCCACTCTTTCACGGTTAGTTTCCACACCATCAGAACCATGGACATCAAATGAATGTTCTATGCCATGATTATCATCACTGGCCTCAATTGTGCAGTCTAGTGTATTCTCAGGGTCATCACAGATTTTGGCCAGGGTTTTAACGACCTTTTTCTTAGAGTTCGACTTCTTCTGTGGAGCTTTGGACTCAATATTTTTAGCTTTAGATTTGTCTGAAGCTAGGGTTCTTACAACGAACATATCCCAAGATTCTTGTTTGTGGGATAATGCAAACTTAACCAAAATTTTGACAAGACCAAAATGAAACAGACTGCCTCTAAAATATTTGGCTTTGTGAACTTGTTCTGCCATTTTGTTCAAACTCTTCAACAAAAAATAGGGGATGTTCACCAAATGGTTACCTTTGAAATGCAGGAGGATTCGAGCATGACATGGAAACACGATCGTGTACTGACCTTCACAAGTGAGGTAGCGTTGAAGTATGGACAACAACTGAGCCCATTTTGGTTCCAACCACGACCTTGATGTGCCTTCTGACCATTGTAATTTCCGATACTGGGGTTGTAGGAGATGCATGCAGAGATTTTTGTTGACTGGCTGGCCCTTCGTCCATTTCTGACCAATGCTGGGTAATTGAATCACTTCAGAAATGAACTTCTCTGTGACTTTGAATTCCAGCTCACCCACTTTAGCTAATCCACCATGAAAGTGCAGAGAGAATTGAAGTGTAATCGTATCATCATACCCGTCAAATTTCTTGAAGAACGATTCCCATCCGGATTTTTGAAAAATGTGTTCGGTGGCTTCATACTCAGGAAGAGCCTCCAAATCTGCATAAGTCTCAGGTTCGTGACGATTCGCCACCATAATTCCACTCAGTATAACAGGAAAGGTTCAAAGGTGAGCAACGAAATTAGATGAGGGCAACAAAGGAATAGAGTATGATGTGTGAAGTAGGTCGTGAGAGGAATTATAGAAGGACATTTGAAGTGTCGTGGGGATCAATAACGTGTGAAGGTATGATGATGGTCATACACATTTTCAAAATATCATTTCATATGAGTCGTGTCGAATTCAACCATAATAATGCAGTGCATTTTCCATGATATGAAATGTCAAGAAGGATTTAACTCAGCCTTTTAAGTACAGAGTATAGGGATAATGAAATGTCATGGAGTATCAAGGTAGTCCTATTTCAAGTTATTAATGTGTAATTTAATAAATTAAACTAACATGAAACTAAGCATACCTGAGTTTGATTACCTACTCCTGTTATGCATTATTTGATGTCAATGGGCCTCAAGGTACCTATAGTACATCCTAACAGGTACGAATAAATATCTTGGTGTCGAGTCACATATAGAATCTATCAACCAAGAGACATTGATGTATTCCCATGGTTGTTAGCAAGGAAATCTTCCATTAAGGCATGCAGATCCCAGGGTACTAAGTAGTCTATAATCTCTACTCCAGATAAGGTGTTGGTGTCGATGGAGTGAGACTTGTTGGAAGGTGAACCTTAACGTATTCCACATCATCCAATGTGAGTGCAGATAGAAATCTTGCAGAGAATAATTTTGTGGGACAGTAATCACTTACTTGTGGATTTTATGAGCCAAAGTTAGTATATACTCATTGCTTTCTCATGTTTTGAGAGTCTGAGAAAATGCTAAAAGAAAACTCTAGGGGGGTTTCTTTCCCATCATAATCTATCAGGCCTGGTAAAGAATAATCCTATCCCTGATAAATGCCCCTTTCATACTTTAATGAGCAATTCAAAGGGAGAAAACAAGCTCAAATTTATTAACTTCAAAACAAGACAGTGTATATTGATAAGAAATTTTCATAAAATAAAATGATCTTACCTTCTTACCTGTTGTGAAAAAGTGATGAAGTTCAATTCTGTACTTGCTTTAAAAATCCTGTAAAACTGAAAACAATATGTCAACATATCCAAAAATGTTTTTTTTTATATATTTATTATTATTTTTATTGAAATTTTTATTATTTACAAAATCTTGAAACAACAAAAATGATCAAGGATTAGCAAGAGGAGAAGACTCTTCTCCTACTATATTTATTTCTAGTTGTTTAGCAATTTCCTGTAGAAAATCATCTCTTGACAAGGGTTTTTTATACACTTTTAATCGATGTCCATTTATTACAAATGAATTTTGAGAGTCATCTATGGTCTTGATTCTAACAGATCCATTATCAAAAATAGTTTCCACTTCATAGGGTCCCAACCATCTTGTCGTTAGTTTTCCTTCAAAAGTTTTATATTTGGAATCAAAGAGCAATGCCCAATCCCCTGGTTGAAAATGCTTTTTCTTAATGTATTTATCATGCCATTTGCTATGTTGATTTTGTACAAGGATAGTTCTTTGAAGAGCATCTTGCCTAATTTATCCCAATTCATTTAATTGCATAACTCTCTGTTTCTGTGCCTCATCCAAATTCAAACCCAATTCTACTGCTATGCGGAAGGTATGAATTTGAAATTCTATGGGAAGGAGAATTTGCTTGCCAAATACCAATTCATAAGGGGTATGACCAGTGGTATTTCTCCACGTAGTCCGGTATGCCCATAAAGYCTCTGGAAGYCTATCCRCCCAATMTTTGTGATGTAAATGTATTKTCTTGGTCAGAATAGCTTCTAGAACTTTATTCGTGGATTCCACTTGCCCATTGGCTTGTGGATGGTATGGGGAAGACTTACAGTGTTTTATCCCATATTTATCTGTGAGTTCCTTAATCAAATTAGAAGTGAATTGGGCACCTTGATCATTAACAATCTCTCGTGGAACACCGAAGTGGGTAAAGATATCTTCATAAATAAATTCAACCACCGATTTCTCAGTTGCTTGATATAAGGATTTTGCCTCTACCCACTTGGTCACAAAATCTGTACAAACCAAGATGTACTTCTTCTTCCTCGACATTGGGGAAATCGGTCCTACAAAATCAAGTGCCCATTTATCAAATGGTTCAATCACAACCCGTGGTCGTAAGGGCATCTCGTCTGCTACGGTAGGTCTTCCCATCCTATGAAAACTATCGCAGCTTCTTACATATTTTGTTGCATCTTTAAACAGTGTCGACCAATAATATCCTGATTGTAAGACTTTATATGCCATTCTCTTATCAGAGAAATGTCCTCCACATGGCCCGTCATGACAGGCCTGAAGGATATCAGGAATCTCATCTTCCCGAACACATCTCCTAATGATCATATCAAGACTTGTATAAAAAATATCACTTCCTACCCAAGAGTAATAAGCACTTTGCTGGAAAATTCTTTTCTTTTGTGGTGATGACAAATGTGCTGGCAGTCTCCTTGTAGCTAAGTAATTTTCCGTATCTGCAAACCAAGGGGTCTTAACTGCTACTACAAATAGATGTTCATCAGGGAAATTATCATTCACTGGAATGTCAGTACTATCTTGAGGAATACGAGAAAGAAAATCCGCAACTACATTTTCTTTTACTGGCCGATCAACTATAGTGATGTTAAACTCTTGAAGTAGCAAAAGCCATCGTGTGATTCTTCCGGTAGTAACTGGTTTGTTCATAAAAAATATAATAGTAGAATGGTCGGTATGTACAAAAACCTCATATCCAGTAATGTAATGACGAAATTTGTTAATGGCATGAACTATAGCCAAAAATTCCTTCTCTGTTACAGTGTAGTTCAATTCAGGGGGAGTAAGGTTTTTGCTAGTGAAGTAAATTGCATAGTTTTGTTGGTTTTCTTTTTGTCCAAGCACTCCTCCTAAAGCAGTGTCTGAGGCATCAGTTGAAATATGAAAAGGAAGGGACCAATTCGGTCCTCTTAGAATAGGTGCCATGGACAATTTTTCTTTCAAAATTTCAAAAGCATTTTGACAATTGTTATCCCAACAAAATTCTGCATCCTTTGCTAACAGTTTAAACATGGAGCTGGCTATCTTTCTAAAGTTTTCAATAAATCGATGATAATATCTAGCATGTCTCAAAAAACACCGCACATCTTTTTGGGTTTTCAGAGAGGAAAGCTTAACTATTACTTCAATTTTAGTTGGATCAACTTTAATTCCTTCTGCAGACAAACGATGACCGAACACTATTCCCTCAGTTGATAGCATTTTACATTTTTCGTGACTAAGGGATAAATTTGATTCTTGACAGCGAATCAAGACTTTCTCAAGATTACTTAAGGCTTCCTCGAAGGTATTACCATAAACAGTAAAATCGTCCATGTACACTTCCACACAATCATGAATTAAGTCAGCAAAAATCCCAAGGACTGCTCTCTGAAATGTAGCAGGAGCATTTCATAGTCCAAAAGGTATCACTTTATAAGCATAAGTGCCCCAAGGACACATGAATGTTGTTTTGTCCTGGTCTTCAGGAGCAATTTGAATTTGATTGTATCCACTATATCCATCGAGAAAGGAAAAGTATCTTTTTCCAGCCAAGGTATCCAAAACCTGATCTATAAAAGGCAAGGGAAAGTAGTCCTTCAAGGTTGCCTTGTTCAACTCCCTAAAGTCTACACACATTCTCCATTTCCCTGTCATTTTCTTAGGTACCACAACAAGAGGTGAAACCCACTTGCTGTTAGAAATTGGATAAATGAATCCTACGTTTAATAATTTCTGTAACTCTTCTTTCACAAAATCTTTTAGGATTGGATTCATACGCCTTTGTGGTTGTCTTATTGGGGTTATTTCTGGTTGGATATATATGTGGTGAATATAGGTTCCAGGATGCACTCCTCTCATATCAGTGTAGTCCCATGCAAATGCCCCCGACTGTTCTTTCAAAAGATTTGTTAATTGTTCCTGTTGGCTAAGACTTAATTCAGAATTGATGTATAGACATTTTCCTGGGCTAAGTTCTACTGGAATGGTATATGACCCCGAATGCTCATCAATGGTGAAAACCATAGATGGTGAAAACGAGAAAAATGACTTACTTTGTTCTTGAAATTCCTCTCTGAAAATTTGATCGTATTGAAAATATGTTTGTGGAAACTTGACATTTTCTGTCACAAAAAGAAATTGGATTAAAATATCATCCTCTGTTGGCTCTTGTAGCGCGTGAAATTCATCAACAAAGAATAAAGATTCTTCCTCATCGTTCTCGTGATAGGGACATTTTAGCCACCATAATTCTTCTGTAACCGGTTGAGCAGGTGGAAAAAGAGTAAGCTTCTGTGAAGAAATGCCATTTGAGATGAACATATCCCCACCACGACATCCTATGAAAGAATTGGCCGTGGCCAATCAAGGTCTCCCTAAAATGATTGGATGGCCTTTCATGGGATCCTTTGAATGAATAATCATGAAGTCGACAAGATATTCCCACGAAGCTAATGTAACAAGAATGTCATCGAGGACCCCAACAGGTTTTATATTTGTTCTATCAGCAAGTTCAAGAACTGTAGGGGTAGGGCGAAGAAATTGACTTAGTTGCAACAGTTCAACTGTATTGATAGTCATTATATTAATGGCTGCACCTAAGTCGACTAAAGTATTACCAATAGAAACATTGTTGATAGTAACTGAAACTATTGGGTTCTTGGGGTTGGCATACTTCACAATCTTAGGAGCTTCAGAAATACAATTCGATGACTAGCCTATTAGGTGTATCGTGGGTGGATCTTTCTATTTCCAACCTAGTTTCTTAATGCAGAGTTCTGTAATGGTCTTGGCGTAGATTGGAACATCTCTGATCGCTTGTAACAATGGAATCTTAACACAGACATTTTTTTAGTTCATTCATGATGTCAAACTCAGATTGAACAATTGGTTTTTCAATGAGAAACCTCTCAGGAAAAGGAGGTGTTCGGGGAACCTGAGTTTGTATGTTATGATGTGATTCAGATACTTTATTCTTTGGAATGATGACATCTTTCAAAGATGCCCTGTTTGATAAATCATCTATAGGTTCTTCTTCCTGTTCTTGGATAATTACCTTTGGTGTTGTTCTTGTTATAGGCTGAGTTTTATTTAAAGTTTTCCCATATCTTAACTGTATTTCTTGTATGGAAATGGGGTTTATGGTGTAAGCTGAGTAGTTTTGAAAATCAACACTATGGAGTGGCAGAGGTGGTCTGTTGTTAGGATTTGGAATGGGTTGAGTAGGTAATATGGTGGGACGAGGTGGATTCTGAGGTTGCTGAGGAGTTTGTTGAATGGGTGGTAAAGGAGGTGGAGTAAAACTAGGCAATAGCTGATGCATGTTTGGAGGGTATTGAGTACATGGATTCTGGGGAATTGGTACCGCATGATGCTGTTGGTTATTTCCATAATTATGTTCTCTCCATCCCTGGTACCAAGGTTGAGCAGGGACATTTTGCGGAGGCCAATTTGGCCAGTTCCATGGATGTTGTTGTTGTTGAGAGAAGGGTGGATAGTATCCGGAAGGTCGTGGGGATGGTTCTTGATACATATTCGATTTCCTAGGTTGCCAAGGCCTCTTAGGTGCATATGGAGTCCCTGGAGCTTCCCCTCCCTTGAATATAGCTTTCAATCCTGGTAAGGATGGACAATATTCTGTTTTATGATTTTCAATACATATTGCACATACAGAAACATTGTCCAAAGGACATTCTCATAAAGGATTCCTTTTTCTTCATTTTGGGCAGAATATGCTTAATACAGGGTTTTCCTCTTCCTTCTTTTTCTTAATCTTCAAAGTGTCTAACTGAGAGCCAATCGTTCCTAAAATGTTTGTTTTAAAATTTTCCAAGAGGTTTCCCAATTCAATTCTAGTAACTCCACCAGATGTGGGTACTTTGGTGTTTTTGTTGACAGGTTCTCTTACACTTTTTGTCGTTTCCCCCCTACTTCTCGAGTAAGTTCTACATAGTTCACTGAGTGCTTCAAAGTCTTTTTGATAAATGTCTCCTGAAGCCATTAAGTTGAGAGTGTCAATGTACTCATCTGAAACCCCTTTTAAGAAAAGAGTCTTGATTGCTTCATCTTGGAGATCATTATATTTGGATTTTTGAAGAGTATATGTAAATATTTCTAAAAAATCTTCAAGGCTCTCTTCATCTTGTTGTTGCATTTTAAAAATATCATTTCGAGAATCCTTGGGTCTACAATAGTCTTGGTACTTCTTTAAAATTTTTGCCTTCATATCTTCCC
>JZKD02S1647259.1:33110-47076 GCA_000966675.3 Picea glauca | reverse complement strand
CAATCTGATCTTTCTTTGGTGAGGGTGTGAAATCCCACCTCTCTGGATTCTTTTTGACAAAATTACTATCTCCTATTGGTTCTTTTGAGGATCCTATTACCTTTGATTCAACAGTGGTAGTTGTTATTTGTGAAACTATAGTGTCAGGTTTCCTGAAAATAGCTTGCACTTCTTCTAGATTAACTGTGTCAATCGAGTTTGGATCACTAGGAATTTGAATTTGTTAGTATGTGGTGTTTCCTAGTTCTATGTTTTGCTCTATGGTTTCCTCAGCCAGAGTTCCAGTCTCAGTTTCTATTGATTTTTGGGTGGAGGTTTCTTCTTTTTGTTGTTTTGAGTTTCCCCTAAATCTACCTCTATGATCTCTATTTCTCATGAAAACATACTAGATAAAAGAAAAACTAAGATTGATTTTCAAAGGAACCTGTGATAACAGATGTGTCGGTTCTCACCCTTTGTTTCACAGCTCCTCTTTCGTCAACCTTCTAACATTCCACACCAAACCAAATACATTTAAGAAAATAACCAAAACAATTATCTAACTTACCTTCTAAACAACTCCCCGGAAACGGCGCCAAAAATGTCAGGTTGTTGTATTAAAGATTTTAATTACCTAAAAACACTAAATTGTCAAACCAGGGTAAGTGAACTTAGAGCTGCTACACCATATGTGCTGGTAAGATTCTAACTCCTACCTAAAAGTTATCTTGAGAAGAAAACATAAACTTACTCTTATAAATTGAATCCTATTGATTATCTTAAAACTAATCATATCTTATCTAATTAATCAAATGGAGACAGTTATTAGTTAAGAAAATGTATTTCTATTCCTAATTTAAAGAAATCACCCAAGGTTGTCTATCATTATCTTAAACATATAATCATCAAAATATCTATCTGAACCATAAAAGAGAGAACATTTTAAAAACCTCTTATTTAATTCTAAGTATCAAGTAGTTCTAAATATAACAAAGGTGAAACTAATAAATATCCTATTTTACCCTACAAGTACTGGAAGCTTCCTTTAATCAGACCATAAGCTAGCTATCCTAACAAAACATAGTAAGTCTAAACTCAAATTATCTTCAAATTATGACCAAACTGGAAACTGGAAAACAGAGCAAATCTAGACTAAGCACTTGATTCATTCTTCAAATTCTACAATGGAAAATAAATCATTCCATCATTCAACGATCTACAAGATAATATCAAACTGAGAATGATCTAAACGGAAAATGACTAAGCCAGAATTTAGCAGAGTAACTTCAATTTAAAAACTAACTCACATGAAGATTCTAGAACTAAAAATAAACTAACTATACTGTGGAAAAGAGACAGTGAATTGAACCTGTTGGTGGGCCCAACCAAGAGGTGCAATCGCCCTAAAACGAAACCAGAGCTACTCATATTATTCCATGCATAACTGTTTCATACCTCATGCTCCATAATTCATAAACAAACTCAAATCATTTAACGAAGAATGACATAACGCATAGCAAATTGTATTATCAAAAATCGCATCACATAACATATCATAACCAATGTTTCTTGAGAGCAATCTGAGTTTATATAGATCCTCTCCAAAATAGTCTTGAACATAGGTACATTAATCTAAGCGAATCTTAGATCCGAAAATGACTCATAGTTAGTTGAAACTAATTTCACAGCTTCATGACACATAGTGTCAAGAAGCGTGGATCATAAAGCATCATAATAAAACAATTCTACAATTTCGCTCTGAGTCATCACATTGAGTTATGACTCAATCAATCATATGAATCGGATTGTCAATCCAATCTGGCCATGTCGTGCAAGTCTTTGACATCTCCACTAAGTGTGAGCCGGTACCTGGTACTGATAAGTCTGTTTCAAGGGAACAAGTACCTAACTCATGTCACATTAGTATCAATATTAGTTTAAAATATCAAAATACATTAAAAATAACTTGAATAATAGGAATACCTTGAATAACTCCATTTAGGGTAAAAGGATGTCAAATGTGTCATGGTAAGGCCAGAAGGAAATGATACTAGATATGAAAATGGGGGTATATCTGACATGATGTAGGCAAAAATATAGTCAAAATTGGAGACTAACAATGCACGTAACTATCCCTCTAAGAGAAGTCATTAAGGTACCATCTATTAAATAGAGGTTTGATAATTTCTTAAAGGGATCATATGGACCAATGGACCCTCCTATCATGTTACAAGTTGATCACTTCAACATCCAGTATGATGAACACCCGCCCTTTTTCATGACCTTGCTGATGAATAACAAAAGCCTCAACAATTGCATGCTGGATTTAGGGGCCAGTGCCAATATGATGTCTCTCAAGGTCATGCAACAAATAGGCTAAAAAGTCACACGACCTTACAAGAATGTGTGTGGCTTTGAATCCAGAGCCATACCCACACATGGGGTAATTGAAAATGTGGAAGTTTTCCTTAAAGAAAACCCTTAGAGAATAATCCACATTGACATAGTAGTAGTATACGTCCCATATGTGTGGGGGATGTTGTTGTCTAGGAAATTTTCCACAAAGCTGGGAGGTACTCTTGAGATGGACCTCAATTATGTGAATATACCCTTGAACAATGGAACCATAGGTCATCTCCCGAATGTGCCAATGACTAGAACCCATGTGCAAGAAGCTAGTAATCCCATCAAAGATGACAAAGTACATGAAAAAATCATGGAAAGTCTTCCTGAATTTTCTCCCGATGATATGCCTTTTGCAACGGAGGAAGACTTTGATCAGATTCAATGGCACAAGAAAGAAGAATACCAACAACTCCTAGACAAGTATAAAGACAAAGAAGTTGGGATTGTAAAATTACGAAAGACAGGAGAAAGTGATATATTGATTCGGCCTTCCCAGTAGGAAGTCTTTACAGCAGAATCCCACCCCCCTTCCTCTGCAAAATACACCAGGGTTGTTCAGGAAACAACCAAATTCAAGATCAAAGAATACAAGGAAGGGGGCGTAGTATGGATGTGGGATACCAAGAAAGCGGAGCCTACTAATGTCAAAGGAGGTACTCAATTTTGGCTCGAACCTTTCAAAGTTGGAAGAAAATCAGTTGACGACTCTTACTACTTGTCCACTTTTGAAGGAAGAAGGCTACCAATACCGGTCAGCGGGCACCACCTCAAACCCCATCAAGGTTGGGGGACCTGAATTCACAGGTAAGTGCAGGTAAGTAGGTAGGCATTTGCATTCATTGTATATACCAATTGCATTTCATGCTAGAGTAGTTTGCTTTCACATTGGTACACATGCTTGCTTTCAATTTTATATATATGAGATGGGGGTGATATCACCATCCCAAATGATTGCTAATAGTTTTGTTGAGATCAAGCAGGTTACAGGTTATGCCAGAGATGCTGAGGTTCTCATACACTCTACGCTGATCACATGTCCCCGAGTTGGAGCCAAATGTTATCCCCCACTTTAGGGATAACTAAGGAGATTATGTCTCAAGGACCATGGGTCCTAGACATGGAATACTGAGAGCCAAATTGACTTGAGCATGGCCCTGGAGGGCCAATCTTTTATTTTATTCAATGCCTCCACCTTGTCAGCAACAACAACATCCATCACCTCGACCTGGTCCTGTAGCAAAGATGGATCTTGCTCCATGAGGTAATGAGTCTGGGTATCATGGTATGTGTCACTCTGATCCTCAAAACCTTTGAATATGTGCATTTAGTTCTTTTTGTTTCTAAAGGGTGCTTGGATCTTATACTTATCCACTTGACCATGTCTGGGGGGAATGACAGGATGCCCTAGTAAGATTGTGCCCATAGGTTTTGAGTTGCCACTGGGGAATTCATGAAAATTTATCGTCCGCTTCCATCATACTTACCACTTTCCATCTTACTCCTGCTCATCCATCACATTACACTAGTCCAGGCATTGGGTTGGCCAATTATTTAAGGGTTGCACCTTACCTTTTGGGAAAAAGGGGCTAAAGGCCCAAAGGGTAAAAGCAGTTGGAAAAAGATAAAATCCTAAAAATAAAACCTCGAGATGATTCGCCCAGGGATCCCCGAGAAAGCAGTAAAAGGCTTCTCAGCAAGAAACAGAGGGACCCATAAAAGAATAATAAAACATGACCTAGTCAGAGGATAGGGGGTCTCATCATGAGCCATCCTATTAGGTCCATGGGCATCTAGTAGTATGACACTAATAGCAGCTGGTTACCATGCCAGGGTAGTGGCTCTTGGTGGCATAGCCAAGAGAAAGGGGGTATCATCACAAGCTAGCCTTCTCATTTCTGTGAAAGTGCTTGTGGGTAACATTGCCACCAATGGTCAGCATGCCAGGGAAATGTCCCCTGATTAGCTTCTTTAAAGAAAAAGCAATAAATGATAAAGATAAAATGCATGAATGGGCTTGGAAACATTTTCATCCAGGACAGGTGCAAATCACCTTCTATAGAGGCACCCACAACTAAGCCTTGCATTTCCCTTCTATCACTGCACCCCTTGCCCAGACATCCCTTCTCCACCTTATCCACTCACATGACTTGGATTTTATTTCTCTCGGAAATATCCCACATCCAATGAGAATTTTCCCAATAGGATGCCCTATCACTTCCTCCAAACTTGGCTTGCATATTTGTATAATGCCTTTGAGCACTTGACTGAGTGAAAGGGGTTTTATGCATATGTTTAATAAAATTGATGATTAGATGTGATTGACATTTCTATGATCCCTATGAATTATGAGCCCATGGAGGGCGTATTTGTTGATGTGCAGGATCATACTCGACGGACAGGTACCATATTGGACAGGTACACATGGGGAGATGATTAGTTCGGACCTCCATGGGGCTGAGATCCCACCAAATGGATGTTGAGACCCTAGCAAGGGGCAAAGACAGGTCAGAGGGTTTGCACCGGGGAAGAGGAGGACGTTCCACCAGAGACAACCGAGCAGACCTGTACCCAGAGGGGGTTGTGCCTTTTCCACCAAGACGTTGGCCTTGAAAGGCCATGATGTCACCCAGGACGTTCATGATGTCATCCAACATTTGTGGAGGTTTTGGGAGGCAATTGTGGCACATGTGGCATGTGTGGCTTGTTCCGGAGGCCCAAGGAGGCATAACGTTTTTCTCCAGGAGGCCAACGTTGCCCTATAAATGGCTAACATCACCCTAAAAGGGCATGACGTCCTCATTATTTGCTTGATTGGGGTTTTATTATGACATTTAATGTAAAAAAAATATTATTATGTATTTTGGCTGTGTCGGCCTTTTGGTGACCTAAAATTAAATTAAGGTCATTGGTATGGTATAAATTGAGGGTTTTTACTCTCATTTTCAGATCATCTTTCACTCACACTTTTGTGAGGTCTGAAATTTGCGCCCTCTTTAGGGTTTTTTGTTGAAATTACTAGTGCGCACTTGTTGAAGGAGGATTTTCTTGGCTATTTTATGCATTTTCTTGGTGGAAGGTTTACAACTAGGGTTTTACATTAATGATACTTGGTGAATGTAAGTGAATTTTTGAAATCCTTCTTTGCTTGAATGGTTATGGTATTTTTACTTGCATTTTTTTAATATAATTTGTTGAATTAAACCCTAGGAAACAAGCACATGTTGGTGTCCTTGTTTTAAGTCTCTACTAGGTTATGCTAAGAGCCATTTTATTTGTTGAAGATAAATGCTAAGGCCTTGCCATTGCAACACCTTACCATTCACTCTTCAAGCTAGCCATTTTTTTTTTGCTTTTCCCTTTGAGCTAAAGAAGGAGGAAGATGCACTAAGGCCTAGGTTTACTACACCTTAGTGAGTTGTCTCCCCCTAGGGTTGATAGGTTGAGGACTTGTCTTAACAACACTTCAACCATCATATCCCTCTTGTCTTTGGCCCTAACACTATAATTTCATCCCTTCAACCTTTGCATCTAGTTTGACTCCATTTTCCCTAATAATGCATTAGTCTAAGACCTTGTACTTGCATGTTTTTTTTATCATAACTTCCAAATACTTTCAACAATCATTAACTCCTTCTAACCCTAGCTTAGACTAACACTTACTAACCCTATTGTTGCTATCATTTACTTATGCTATAATCATATCCATGCAACATTCTTTACATCTTTAAAGTAATTGAAAGATTGGCTAAAGTGTAGTAATAATTGCTTCTAATGAATGTTGGTACTTGTGACATTGATATTGTAAATAGGCATTGCTCATTGTGAAGCTTTTTTAGCATTTATTGTGAAGTGAAGTATTGTGGTTATTTGTTATTATACATCATTGATTTGTTTCATCAATATTATCAATCAATTGCTTTATATTAGAAGTCCTTGATTATATGAATTTTTAACCAACAAGTGATCTTGCACATATATAGTTTTCTTATTGCTTTGTCTCAGGCAGGTACACTTTTGGTTATCATTGACAGACATTTTGATCAGTCGTGACTTGTGAGGGGGAAAACTCTTACTTAGCCATAAGCCTTTGCCTTCTCAAAACCCCGAGTCATTGTGGACATCTCCCCTGGGCCTACCACCCTAAATAGAAAGAGTTATCCCATCGAGGTGACAATAGTAGGATAGTCTCAGTTTCGCCAGTTTGCCTTTCTTTCACCTTCCTTTTACTTCCAAGTACAAACTGCGTGATAACAGACACCATACCTATGGAAGTGGAATAATGAGGGTTATATACATTGCCCCTAGCTAAAGGGACTCCGGGCTGGGGGTTTCCCATAGTGTGAAACTGACTCCCTTCGGATGGAACTCCAGAAGACAAAGAGGGATTTGCCATAATAAATAAAAAAATCAGAATCAGCATGGAGGAAGAAGGGGTAAAGGATGAAATATAGGAAGTGACTTGTCCTCCTAGTTAAGCACTCCATCCATGAGCATTAAGACTAGGATTAGACTCAGAAGAAAAAGGAGGCCAACCTCCAACTGTAGTATTCGTTTGGGGAATATGACCTCCACCAAATGAGAGAGGAGAATATGGAGGAGCCATGCCCCCAGGTCCAAAACTAGGATTCACATTGGTCGGTGGAATAGAGGATGAGAGTTGCGACATCATGTTGGGCATACCAAAAGAAAATGGATTAGAGACTAAAGGTATTGACTAAGAATTGTAACCTGGCATACCAAAAAGAGATCCGAAAGGGTTCATTCCTATGGGTTGAGTAGAATCCACATGTTGGGTAGCAGTAGAGGCGGGGATCTCCGAAACCCAAACCATCGAGGTTGAAGGAGTCAAAGGAATCCCACTAATCATAGAAGATATAGGCTCAAGGGACTCTCAGTGACTTTCGGGTTTGACTCAGTACTCATAACTAGATTATCGCAAGTCTGGGATGTGGAGATATATGTACCACATTTATTAACTTTACACCTTTTATAAGGCAACTTTGGTAAAAACTCAAGATGTGGTGGTAACTTCAAAAAATGGTGAGACCTACGAGGAAGTTGGTCTTGCTCCACGATGACTCAAGACTCAAGATATAAAATGAAATCCTAGGGCCAGCTAATAATCAGAGAGCACACCAAAAGAAAAAAGGCCAATACACACAAACACGCTATAGCGATTTAAAAGGGTCCTCTGTCACTAGAGTAGGTATGTCTCTCCCAAGAGGGGCCTGAGACTCCCTTCAAAATATTGGAGGTATCAGAATCAGTTATAAGGGCCCTTGTTGGCACAGGGGAAGACTCAGGGTTCAATGCTCAAGAGCGCACCAAAAAAACCATAACTACTGGCCCTTTCGACAACACCTGTGAAGCAGATGAAGTCTCACCCGAGGTAGAGGCAGGGGTGGTTGCGAGAATCAGGTGTCTACAACCTTATCTGGGACACAGATCTATGATTACACACTTAGCACAACACTTAGCATTAATAGTTCACCTTGAATCAACCCTTATCTCACTTCGCAGATAACAAAGAGCAGTGCAGTATATACTCAGATATAAGATAGTTTCAACACTTAGTAACATACAACAGATTAGTTTCAATAGATCAAGCACTAAGCATCCTAATTATCAGATCTAACATGCATTCATATCTCATAAGCACAAAGCATCAATAGATCTATCTAAACACATCAAATCACTTAGCAAGGAGAGATAAAACACATCAGGTCGAGGCACAGAGAACAACAAACAGAGTTACCATGGTTCACCCCCACCCTGGGGCTACATCCACAAAGTCTTCTTCTTTATTATCTCAGTCAAGCAGTTATAGCACAGAGTTTCAACAATCCTTACTTTGCATAGGACATAAGATTTGCGCAGCTCGCTAGATCCTTCTTTCTTGCGCTAAAAGCATAGAGCCTTCTACAATATCTTGCACTTAGCCTCTTACAAGGTGCACAGAGAATTTACAGTCATTACCATCACTTAACTTACTTGCAACTCTTCGATCACATAGATCCAACTTATCGCCCCCTACTTAATTCGCCTATGCATCTATTTATACATACAAAAGTGGGCCTAAGCATGGGTAAACCCACGGACCAACATCCCTTTCCTGTTACATTAACCCAAAAACCCAAAAAGGACCCAAAGTGGGCCGAGATCCCATGATCTCTGCTTCGCATCACCCTCCATCTTTGACAGGCTGTCGAAGTCCCAAAATGGTCAAATCTGACAATGTATTCCCCAAAACTTGGTCAAGGGCCAACAAGCCCCCAACACTCACCTGTGACTCATCCCGAGTCACTAAGGTCTACGCAATTCTACTTCAAATGCCTCGAGCTTGGCTCAAGATTCTTCGACCTGCTGTAATGAGACAACCTCTTTCTTAGTGAATTCTTGGATCACTACGTCGTTTACTGGCCCTTCCAGGCGTTGTTCTGCGGTGATGACAATTTTTTCAAGCGTGGCTCCCTAGCTTTCAATGTCGATGAACAGTTGGCATGCCTTTTCTTGGATTGGATGAAGTCATTGGGAGACTTCCATCACTTTACTTTGTAGTCTGTGTACTTGTTGTTGGGCGGTGCATTATTCTATAAACCTCTTCATTCTTTTGACTGGGGTCAAGGTCTTCATTTGTGTTTGAAGTGTCTTTGCGTGCTGCGTTGCTTCTTGGAGTTGTACCTCTAATGTGTGAAACTCTGAATTCTCTACGAGGTTTTCAAGAGTTTGGGCACTTCTAGTGCACAATTGTTTGTATTCCAAGACAAAGGTTTTTAATCGGTCGACTGTGTTATGAGCAGTTGCCTCTCTCATATCTCTTATTTCTTGAGGGGTCTCCGACACGGTACAAATTTCTAGGTCTGTGATGCGCTGTTGAAGTTGTTGGATGACTTCTTTAAGTTGTGCCACCTGTTGTGGAACACGTTCTTCAATTTTTATTTCTAGGACCGTCACAGAGCGAAGTGCTCTGTGAACCTTTTCCTACACTTCAAGTTGCTCTGCTAGCAACTGTGCTTTTCCCTCATCCCACTTCACTGTCAGGGTAAGAATTTCCTGATCTGCCTTACTCTGTTGTTCTAGAAGTGCATTTTGTACTTGCGTTAAAGCCTGGGTGGCTTGCGCTGTGTCTTCTTGAGCTCGTAGAAGGTGAGGTTCGACTTTATCGACGATCTGATGTAATTGGGTGGGCTCATCATCTATTCCTGTTGTTGCAACTACCAAGGGTGCAGTAGAAGCTACTTGGCTGGACTGGAGTACCTTCTGCATTCCTTGAAGTTTTCCCTTGATTCGGATGAATAGCTCCTCCTGCTTCACTTCTTGTCTTTCTGCGATCTCTTGTGAAGCATCATTCAGTGTAACGGTTAAGAAGTCGAAGTCATCTGGTGTGAGGGTAGTCTTAAATGTAGTTCAGGTAGCCTTAGCTTTCTTCCGAGATGAGGGCTTTGGTGGGGTAGTATTCCTTTTCTTGGAGGGATCCTCCTCTTCTCTAAGCGGAGTAACCTCGCCTTTATTTTGCTTGACTTCTGTCCCACCTAGTTCTTCACCATCACCTCCTTGTGCAGGTGAGATCAAAGTGGTCTTCGTAGATGTGCTATGGATATCTTGAACTTCAACATCCTTCTTAGTCTTACTTGGTCCAGTTGTATTCATCATAGCTCCAGAGTTCTCCACGTCAGACATTTCAGCGGGGTCCGCTGAAATAAGGAGGTTCGCCGACCATTCTTTGGTAATCTGTTCCAAGTTTTCTTTTGTCAACTTATAATAACACTAAATATATTCTTGGTGCTCATCAGCACATGGAGTCAGGTATATAAAGTGGCGATCCGCGTTGAACTTCATCAAGGGTCTAAACCTATGAAGTTTTTTTGGGGTGATGCACGGTGTAGACTGGATTGCATTCTTCAATTGGTTGTAATAGGCGTGGAAGATGACATTGGACTGCCACTATTTTTTCATGTCGTTGGAGTACCATAGCGTAGAGAACTTTGTGCCCAGTGGTTCGAAGGGTTCAATCTCTGGGAAAGTGGCACCCTATGGTAGATCCCAAGTGATGAAGGTGATTAGTATGAGTAACCAACTGAAGTGTAACTCATACCCTTGGTCTTGCACTTCTCTGCAATCAAGCTCTAGCTGGTTTACAAGATACTGTGCCTAGTTCATCTGTAGTCCCTCGGCGCACTTCCCTGTGAGGTCAACTACGAATTCATTCACTTGTGTTGGTCTATTCTTGCAAACTAACTTTCCCGCGATCAGCTAACAGGCAAGGTGCACTATGCCATTCTAGATAGAGGATACCTTGTAGCCTCGCGTTCCCTTCACAACATCACCATAAGTCTCTTTAATCTTCTGTGCAAGAATGCGGTCCGATGTCTTTCCTGAGTAAAAATCCTGTGGGTCAAGACCTTGCATACGAAGTCCTGTGATCCAATTGATCAAGGTTGGATCCACAGTGACATGGCAGGCTAGCCATTCGTATCCTTCATGGTAGCAGGACAACAACAACTTGACACATGCATTGACTTCCTCGTGTCTGCTGAAGTGTGGGATATTCATTACATTAAGGAGTGTGGACTGTGAAATGTTCAGGGTCCATGACTGTGGGACAATCTTAGAGTTCTTTCCTTTGGTCCTGGTTAAGTACTTATGCGGAGCTAACATGTTGTAAGCTTTACGATCTCCGAGGTTAAAATCACTAAATTTCAGTGCTGCAAGCTTATCCTGGTTAGCATGAACTGCACATACTCCTTTCGGGAGGTACGTGGTGATCAAAGCATACTCCAACTTGTGGGGTACACTGTAACGTTTGATGGCACCACTTAGAGGGGGTAAGTACATTGATAGAATGCGTGGGATAAGCTTGGCATTTGCGATGTCATCCTTGTGCTTAGTTCTTCATTCTGCGCCGACTTGAGATGTCCCTGCTCGAGTAGTCGATGGGGAGGATTGTACTCCTGTCATGGATGATGCTTGAATAAACATGGACGTTCTTCTTTCCGACATGACTCTCTTAGTCATTAATCCAATCAAAACTTCTTCAACTACTTTCTCAGCAGCGCTGAGCTCGTCCAACATATAAGCTCGAAAAAGATAATCGAGGTCATGATGATCTCATTAGGATGAACAATATGCTTGCAATGATCATGGTATACAGTCACAAGTTCTGCAGGCTTCGAATTCTCAATTTGGCAATAGTGTTCTTCAGGCAGGGCGCGGCGGGTTAAATAAGAAATTCGACAACGACCTTCTTGAAACGGGTATGGAGCCTCCATTAATTCCATTCTACCCATTCTGGTGCTGGCCAATGGTCTAGTAGTGACCCGTAAATGTTTTCCGACCCATTCGGAGTGGCAGTCGAACAAACATATCGGCCTCCAACGGCTATATTGCTTCGACATGGTGAAGTGCCATAGGTCGTTGTCCTGATATTCCAATGAAGCTCGAATTCTGTAATTTTTTTTTCTGCGATGCTCCATCTGGAATCTCTTGTAGTTTTTCAATCTTCACCCTCTTCTTACTTAACTTTCTAGCCTTATTCCCAGTGAGATTCGTCTCAATGGTTATTTTCCTGTTCTGATTCCTATCTTCCTTGGATATAGTCACTCCGCGTTACTGAGGTTCTTTCAAGGTTAATAGTTCTTCTTTATTTGTGTTAAAGACTTAAGTCTTCTGTGAGTCATCTGGTGTTTTGGTAACTTCGACATCTGTGTTCCTAGTGTGATATAACTTTGATATGTCCTCCTGTTCTTCAATCAACTGCGCGATCCTTCTAGTCATGAAGTCTTTTAACTCTTGTTTCTATTGATCTAAAACTTTTTATTCTTCCTTCTTTCTGGCTTGATCTCTTTCAATACAAGGATTTCCAAGTAGTATAGTAAACGGGGTGTTGTCCTTAATAAACTTGATGATCTCAAAATCTTCCTCTGTCGAAGTTCCATTGACATTCATAGATATCTGACTGAGCCTTCCACATAGGTTTACCAATTTTCCTCTGAATAACCCTATTCCACTTTGGGATGGAGTCATAGAAGGTCTCCCTATATCTTCCCAGGTTCTTTCTGTCATGACATTCACCTGTCTTTCCTCATCCAAAACACAGTCAATGTCGAAGTCTCCTATCCTTACTTCGATGCATTTTTTTTCTTTAAAGATCTCTGATAACTTGACATGTCGGTGATCATTCAAGGTGTCTTACATTTGTAGTAACATCTTTTCTGACTCTTTCTGGGGTTCTGCTATTTCTGGATCTGCCTTAGAGTTTTCTTCTTTCAGATTCATTCTTTCAAGCTTAGCAATCATTCTAGGGCAATCTAATACTTCATGGTCCAAAGCCTTACAACAGAGACAACTCGTTCTTCCACCAGGGCACTCCTTAGCTAAATGTTCTGGTCTTATGCAACTATAACATAGGTTCAATCCTCTCTTTCTTCTAAATGATCCCCAACTTATTCTATACTGTGCACTAGGATCATGGTAGCTAGCCTACAAGAAATTCTTTCTAGGATCCTGCATCCATTTGTTAGTCCAAACATTCTTTCTATGCATAGGTATAACATATCTATCATTATTCTTATCAGATCTATTCACATCAAACTTTCTTTCATCTAACAATGCCCTAGTATTCAAGCTAGGACAAAATCTATCAATCATACCTAAATTCATGCTTCAGAAACAAAAATTTCCACTTATTTTACTTCTATAGAGTACAAAGCTTTCAGATCTAAGACTTTTAACTATTCTTACCTTTATCAGAGCACAAAGCTTATAGGTCTTACCTCTTTCTTGCAGATCTAACCTCTTTTCTCGCAGATCTGACCTTTATTTCTTGGCACAAAGCTTCACAGGTTAAGTGGAATGTTGCACACTAGGGAACAGATCTATGCACAGAGCTTATTTTGCACCAAGCTTCTTCTTCTTTAGTTCCCAACAATCACAGTTTCAGGTCCCGGCAACGGAACTGTTATCGCACAGTTTGTAGGAAAGGTTTAAGTAGCTTGAAGGCAAGGCTCAAATTGGCGTAACAGGAGCTTCCCCACCCACTGTCACCTCGATGGGGAGCTCTTTCTATTCAGGGTGGCTAATCCCTAGGGAGACGTCCCTAGTAATCTAGATTCTGAAAGGTCTTAAGGTCTTAAAGATCAAGATGAGGGTTTCCTTTCATAGATTACTGCCAAGAGAGATAGTCAAGGATGAAGGTATTCCACTGAGAAAGGCACCTATTTGCGAGACAAGGAAAATAAAACTAAAACATGCTGCAGTGGTTAGTACTTCAAATTGTTAATGACTATCTTCAACATATACATATGAGCAATGATAAATGTAATTATTGACGAAGTCAATGATTGCAAGTAAAGACAATGACATATAATATTACTTCTTCACTAATACAAAATGATAAAGGCATTCAATGTTTAATATCAATCCTTTACTTATCACAATGCATTAAACAAGCTCATATATAAATATTGTTGTTGCGTCACTATGCAATTTAAGGGTGACGTCAAGCTTGTCTATATCAGTTTTGGTAGACAATGAGAAGGACGTTTTGCAAATTAAGCCTATGAAGATGATCAACAACTCAAAG
>JZKD02S1647237.1:127877-141203 GCA_000966675.3 Picea glauca | reverse complement strand
CCCTAGATCCACCTGGATCTAGAACAAAACAAGACAGAATAATACACTTTCCCTAGATCTAGACTATTGAATGAACTAAGAGACAAGGATTATGGACATACCTTATGAATGCTTTTCCTTAGGTCTCTGTTGTTCCAAGATTTGCTCCAATGCTCTTGTCCCATTCAGATCACAACAGTTCAAACAAATCGAAGTGAAGGCAGATCAATATATTCAATAGCTAATCTATACATATGATCAAGGAGTTATGTAATAAAGTGACATCATCTTTATGGGAAAGGGACAGATTACTGTATTGAATTAATTGAAAGTGAAACTTACAACCTGAGCCTTGATNTCGTAGGTATCCTTTCGATGGCTCCTAGCTCTGACACACACACTTGCTCATGCATGAAGAAAATCAACTACTTTTGATGACCTTGCTGTTGTCTCTAGCTGCTGTAGCATCAGTCCCTCATACAGTATTGCACCTATTCTCCAATCAATCTCTTACTAGCTTGCTGCTTGCTTAACTTAACCCTTTCCATGAGCATTCCTCTCAATTTATAAGACAGAATGGATTAGTTACTTGGATAGGAAATGATTCCAAGATATCAGGAAAACTAGTACTTAGATAACCATTCGCTAGCCAACTCATTCTTCTCCAAGATTCCCTTGTAGAAGGCTCAAGAACTTCATCTTTCTCCTCTTTAATAAGATGTTCTCACCCTAGCAGTTAGGTACAGTGCGAACCCCTCACACTCCAGCTTAAGTCAGCCTGCAAGAATCAGGAATTCTCGCAGGAAAGTATATAGGTAGCCTGCGAACCTCCTTTAAAAACATGATTTCTGGAAGCAAACAAATGTAACTTTTCTCAGGAAAGTTTCTTTAATGAAGAGCTTGATTTTCCATCATCATAATATCATCATCGCATCATCACGATGACCAAAATTGTGGATAACATATCCTCACTCGAATAATTCTTATCCTACCTCCGTCTCTTTGCAGACCTCAATGATGATGCCCATCTAGACCTCTTCAGACCACCTTGGCATAAACCACCATGTTTTTGGGCCAGGACAGGGAATATACTAGTATCCTTTCTGGCCTGCAATGTTTCAGAATCAATATTTTCCAGGACCTTGGACTCAAATACCACAATCTATCACTAGCCCAACCACTGTAAGCCACACCAGTGCACCATCACCCACCCCTGCTAGTCACGTCGGAGATGATTTGACACCCTCTACAAATCATGATGACAGCTCGCTTCCAACCTCTACCAATTATGTTGGGGGAACCATCCTTTTCACCCTGGATCATAGCTGTGTCACATCTCCAAATCCTATTCATCATATAGGAGATGACTCTCTTTCCTCAGCTAGTCCCATCGAGAAACCCAAACGTCTCAAACGTAAGCCTAAATTCATTTGAAGGACTTGTGAAAGAAGCCATCTTACTTGTTTGTGCCCAATGACTGCCAAGATACCAGAGGCGTGGGGCTCACCCAAAATCCCTTCGAACTCCAAGACACCCATGATTCCTCATCACACCACTTCACCTTTAGTGATCCCGACAGTCTCACTACCGATATTTTACTCTGACCTCACCCCCTCCACGGAGGGTGAAGCATCTCTTACCCCCATTACCATGCATCCTCTTCAACCTATAATTAAAGAAGTTACCACGTTGGTGCCTTTTATGGTCAAATCGACTCTCCCTGAAAAGAGTGATGCACCCTCCAGTCACATCATCAACATTCCAAGTCTTTCCCCTTCTGAACAATAGAGATTCATTCTTCCTCCGAATGCTCTCTCTCTAAACTCTGACGAGGTCCCTTTCGACTGGGACAACCTGACAAGACATACCATACCCCCACCTATGTCTGTTCCACTAAGAGACATTATTCGAACCATAACAGAGACTATGTACTCCATTAGCACTTTCTCCTCCTCGACTTGGAGAGCTTTGGGCTTTCCCAATCTTTTGTCAGCGATCTGTAGGATACTGACTTTTGGCAGAAGGCTGGGTTGGGAACCTTTGCCTCCCCCTTTACAGGTTGATTAGACAAAAAACATGAGTCTTAGTTAAGCTCTTTTCTGACTCGTTACTAAAAATTTAAAATATCGCCAAGTGATTTGTCCCTTTCACACTCGTTAAAATTGGATTTGAAAGATCATGATTCTTAGTTAAGCTCTTTTTCGACTCACTATCAAAAATGGAAAAGATCGTCGAGTGAACTTGTCTTCTTCAAACTCATCAATTGGATTTGAAAGACGTCTATTTGGCACAAATTTATCCCTTTTTCACACCAAGTAGACTAAAATATATAAAAAAAGGACATTTTTTGGCGTTAAATTGTGGTTACATCTCATGCCCTTGCTTGCAGTATTGAGCCTTTAGTCAGTTCTCGCTTTGCGTTATAAAATATGGCCCAAGTAGTTTGCATCCTCAACCAAGAAGAGTCTTGTCTATATCCTTTGCAATTTGACACCCTATACCTTGGAGGGAACATCACCCCGAGTGTCCATCTCTCACATGCATTTCCTTGCATTGAGCATAGCTACGTTCCACTGCTGAAACTAGTTTTGCTTACTTGCGATAGTTGTTCCCTCCTTTATATCATAGCATTCACTTGTTATGAAAAAAAAAAAAACAACGGGAAAGAAGGGAGTACTATATTGTAATTGGCAGTAGTCATGTTGTCTTTGAATAAAGCACAAAGTTATTAAGTTCTTGCATCATCATAATTTAGCATGGCCTTAGGAAGTTGATCTCATTACAAAATTTTCTCTACTGACTAGTTAATCTTCCAACCACTATAGAGAACATTATGGATGCCTCCTGCATCTAATTTTCAAATCAATAAGTCTATGCTACCAAAGTCCCTCATATGTCTCATGCACTTGTTCAAAGAAAGTCTATCAACCTGTGTCAGCCACTCCTCATAAATCTTGACTTCACATGTCATCCATACCCTCAGTTTGTCTCAGAATCACATGATACTTTGGTCTTATGATGCACCCTGGCCCTACTTTCATCATTGGTAGGTCACCTTGAACCCAACAATCGACATTTCATCATGGGTTGTTGACTGTGTGGTTTCCCTTGTGTTTGATGGCAAGACATCTATTCACACTTTGGAATTCGTGTAGTGTCTTGGATGCCATTAGCCTTATTGGTGGTTTCCTCACCTTTGTTAGCAGTTTTCATCACTGGTTGTTATTCATAGGGTCTTTTTCGTGTACCACTTGCATTTGGCACACATGAAAGACGTGGAGGGTCATTGGTTCGTGAACATGTTCTTCGTCCGATCTACACCAAATCATGAATCTCTTGATTTGTTCCTCATGCTGATTGATGAGAGATGCCTTAATGCTCTCCTTCAGTGGGTTTATTTCCATCGACTTCATCTCATATATTTTGGATACGAAACTTAGAGTTTTATGAGTACCTTGAGGTTTGCAGTCATTAGTGGTAGGTTCTCTCGCCATTGATAGATGGGAATACATCAATTTCTCTTGATCAATGGATCTCTCAATTGTTCGACACCAGATCCTTTATTCACATTTGTAAAGATGTACTTGGTGCCTTGATACCTACTTTCATCATTGGTAGGCTATCTTGCATTTGTTAACGGTATACCTCAATGACTGGTAATCAAACAATGTCTCATCATGTTTGACCTCAACTCATTTATTCCATTGGTGTAGACTTGCACCATTGGCGGATTGTATTGAAGACTTGAAGACATCACTTTGTAGACACAACTTTCCTAAGCTATTGCTTCCATTTCATAAGACCAGTACCTATTTGACTTCAATGATCATGGGATATTAGATTGTACTCCATGGTATACAGATATCTTCAGATTGATTTTGAGACTGTTTTCACTGGGCCTTATTCATGACTATGACAACTATTGGCATGTAACCACATTTATATTTTCCTACTCATGGACATGAACACTTGTTGGTATATTTTCCACATGGATCTGCATTGTATTTTTGGCATCCATGTATGCAAATTCAACACATAATGTAATGAGCAATTGAGTTCGTCCAGTTGGTTCTCTACCACTCCACTTCTAGGTTATTTATAATGTATTTTGGCCATCACAAATACTCCTTTGATCTCACACATTAGGGGGCATTTGTTATAGCAAGATTTTCCTCACCATTGCTATCTTGCACAGAGGGACTTTTTCCATTTCCCTATGCAGACTTATCAACCCCCTTTTTGATAAATCTAGAGCCAAAATTATATTTCCACATATACACTTCCTAACTACTTTGCAAGATGCATATACGCTTGCTGCTCCACTAAAGCTCGCGTATATCAGGATTTGTGCCAGAAAATACAAAATGAGGTTGGTTTTCCATGTCACGACAAATGATCTCTGATATTTGGCCTTCCATATACTGGAAACATTCCAACTCGTCCCTTCAGTTGGATTCTGGAGGCTATAAGAGCACAATTTTGAGCTATGGAAAAAGAGAGAGAAAGCATTCAACTTTGAGATCAAAGTTACTCTAGAGAAATTACTTCATATTGAGTCTAGATCCCTTTGTCCCTCAAGTCTGAACATAGTGTTCAGCCCCCAAGCTCTTCCCTTATTGTCAAGAGGATCTCATTATCTCTTTTCTATGAGCTTTCCTCTAGTGGAGGATTGAAGTGGTGGAGACCCAGTTGGAAGGAACTTGGTTTCTTGGTTTCGAACCATGCTGGCACGGAAGTCTGTAAAGTTGATATTTCTGTCGATCAATTATTAATAGAAATACTCCTTTCGCATCCTATTGATATCTTGCAAATATATGATTATTATCCATGGGCATGTTTGTAATGTTTATTAATGGATTGTGTTATTTGATGTGCTAACTCATTTTATATACTATCACTATATACTTGCATCACTTATTTGTTGAGAACTTCTTACAGGTGTAAAGATTTGGGTCAAAGTTCTCAACGGTGGAATGACATCAAATGATTGGATCGAGGTAGGCTTCTTCCTCATATTACACATTAGTTTATATAGCACATGTTGTAATTGAGTTGATTTCTACAGTCGTACCTGTCTGTTGTGGTTTACCCTTGGCCATAGAGATTTTTTCCCTTGTAACACTGATCTAATGGTCTAGGCTCTCCCCACAACTGATCTAACGACAGTTGTTGCTCCTCCTCCTAAGCTTTTGTCTTCTTCCAACTTGGAAGAGTTTTGCAGATGTTCGAAGGCCTCAGCCTTCGTTCCTCCTGCGAGCTCGACTATCTTGGGTCTCACCTTTTATCTTGCAAACTTTATCTCTTATGATATTTTCTATTCTCTCAGATTGACGATACCGAAGGAATCCGTTACTCTGCATATTTCCTAAGGGCTCATGATCATACCTCTCACAATTGTTCAAGGTCTAGCGATCGTGATATGACCAATACCAAGGTGTCCACCAATCGATGATTCATAGTAATTGTGGGGCCCTAATGTGCATGCTCTTTATCAGAGAGCTCAGCCTTCGCAATATGGAAAGTACTCGCTCAAATTGGTCGAACCCGAGTCATTGATATTTCAGCCCAATGAGGTCAACGACATTGGTGAATTGTGGGCAGCAAACTACCGCATCTACTACTTTCACCTTCACACTCCACAGTGATTCCCCACCTCGATCTTCATTCATATATCGACGGTTCACAGTGATTGCGAGATTCAACCTCCGCAATCTGGTAAGTTCTCACTCAACTCTAGACAAATCCTAGTCATTGATCTCCCATTCTTGATGAGATCAACAATGTGGGTTGATTGCAGGCTGTTATCACTATAGGAAACTCTCCTAGGCTGTTCTCAGAGATGCCTGGTAACTTAACATTTTTTAAATTATTTTCTCAATAATGGGTGTGGTTTGGATCAAGATGAATATCTAAGTCACTGGATTGGATCTTCAAGAAAGTCTAGTTATATTCACACAATACAAGGCCTTCAAGAGATATTATCATAGGTTTGTAGATCAAATAGATAAAAAACCAATCAATTAACCAGAACATACATAAACCATATATATGAAGGGTCAACAAACTAGCAATGGATGCTTATGATTCTTGTTTAATAATCAAAGGTAATATGACAGTCACCATAGGACATTTAAACAGAGACAAAGAAATGATTTCAACTCATAGGCATAAAATAGAAATGAAAAGAGAGTCTGACAATAACAATGAAAGAAGCTTGCAGGATGAATATAATAAATAAAATGTCTTAATCACAATAACAATAGAGTATAGAACTCAAATTCGAACCCTTTGTTCATCAAATGTTCTGGGCTTTATATCCTTTACAAACAGTTTCAAAATCCTAGAATACTGGATCGAATTTTGCCTAAAATAGAGAGTCAATAACTAGCCCAAGAAAACAGGCAAAGATCCTATAAACTAGGTCAATTCCTATCCTTGGATTATATTTATGTCCTTTAGATTCTTTGGCAGGTGTAGTGAGCCTTCTGAGGCTGTTGGATTTTATGTGATATGAGAGGAGTCGAAAATGACACCTGCTGACAGTCAAACAACTTTATATCCCTGAAAATAGCTAACTGATTTTGACCTTTCTGTCTTGTAAAGAATCTCCAAAACAAAAAAAAACTCTTGATAAGGATGCCATTAATTATTGTCTATCGATTGGAACAATTCCTGAGGCTTTTGGACAAGGAAAACTTGGATCTATGCAAAAATATTAACTTTCTGCCCTATCATTGCTTTCGGTAGCTAGGATAGACAGAATTCAAACCAATTAGCTACCAAAATCTCTGATTTCGATGGCTAATGAACAATCAAAATGTTTTCCTAAGGAACCGAAAGGTCAGTTTTAGTGAAATTATCAAAATTTCAAAAATACCTTTTTTCTTTGCTCAAAAACGCCTTAGGGATGATCTTTTAAGGCTTCTGCATCTTGCTCAAAGATTGTAGGATTATTGGCTACCTCTGGTTCATTGCACTGAACTTCCACCTCTGCTAGGGTTTCAAGAGTAGCATGTGTTTGAGCCTGGTGTTTTGGAGACATAGCGTTCTTCCTCAAATACCTGACCTTTTTCTTCAAGCTCCAAGCTACTCTCCATAAGTTGTTGTAATATTTTACAGTCTTGTCCTTCTTTTTATTTTCCTTTATGCTTTCATGTGCTAATATTTCCAAGGATGAGTTTCTTTCTACAATGTTCTTTGACAGGGTTTCATATCTGGTTTTAATTACCCTTTCTATCCCTTGTTGAGCTAACTTCTTCCTAAGCTTCTTGATTTCCTTTCATTTACTCTGCTTCACTCCTTTGCTAGATGAGGCATCTGCAACTTGTGGTTCTTGTTATTCTTGAGGTGTAGGTGATGGAAGTTCTTCATACCTTGCTGTGAAAACATCTACATAAACTGGATTTTCATGCCCCGTGGTAACTAAATCTTTGTTCCCTATTTCAATCTGATGTTCTTCATCCTCTGAGTCGGTGTAAGGAATATTAAGAATGATCTTGTTCATTGGGTTTTCTTTGGCCTTATATGTTTCACTGCTAAATTTCAGTTTCTTCTTAGTTTTGTTAAGCTTAGAAGAAGGAGAGGGTTGATTAACTGGAACTGGAGAGATAGCTCTCCTCCTCCATTTTCCACTTCTAGGAGTAGAAGAATTCTTGGAATGAGGACTCTTTTTACCCTCTGGTTGTACATCAGTCTGAAAATCATTCTAGAACAAGAAGTAATTCCACTCTTTGCTTCATCTCATCAACAAATCACAAACCAAAAGTTTAATTAGACCATGGTGGGATAGTCTACCTACAACTTTATTGGGCTTGGACTTAACCTGATGTGCCATATTAGATAAGCTTCTGTGGAGAAAATAGGGCAGATTGAGTGGGTTTCTACCAGTAAAATGATTTATGAGTTTGAAATGGTAAATCATCACCCTATCATATCTGCCTTCACAAGTTATATAGACCATAATGGATTTTAGTAATTTTTTCCATTTCTCTTCAAGGAAAGACATAGGAATGTCTTTCTTCCATATCAAATCCTTGCATTCTGGTTTCAAGTAAGACCTGAATTCAACATTCTTTGTGACAATGGTTTTAAACCATTTTTCTCCATTCTTGGGAAGCTCTGTCACCTCAAATATGAGGGCTTCAGCCACCTCAAATTCATATCGACCGATGACTACTTTCCTTCCATCAAAATTTAGGGAAAAGGCTTCTGCCACCTGCTGGTGAGAACTCTGTAATTTTTTACAAAAATTATAGAAACCTGCGTCCCTGAAAAGTTGGCATACCTTCGGGTGCGATTCCGAGTAACTGATATCATTGAGCTCTTTCCTCAGGGTTGATCTTCCTTTATTCATATATTGTAATTCTCCTGTACACCTACGACTGAAAAATTGGATTTTGGGGGAAAGTTACACATCGTAGACTTAGGGAGATTCAGCTCGGTTGTGACAAGGACAAGAAAAATGAGGCGAGCATCATATTGTGGTGTTGATTACAAGGGATGTGAAAGAGCATATTGTTATTTGAAACAATCATGGTTGATGACCGAAAGGTACGTAGCCATGTCATTTGATGAAACAACGATCCAAAAATATTCGCTATATCATGCAGAGATCAGCTCCCGATCATGAACGGTTTGTTCTCCTATCGTTTCGGCGGCTAATTACATTTATAAAACTTCAAACCCAATGGTTTAAACGTGTGAAAGGACATGCCAACTCCTCCCCTGCTCCTGCGATTTCGATGGCTAAAATAGCCCCAAATTTCATTGTTTAAGTTGTCGAAAGATAAGGATTTCGATGGCTAATGAACAATCTAAATGTTTTCCTAAGCCACCGAAACCTGAGATTTGAATTAGATCAAATAAAAACCAAAAAATAGTTTATTCTAACTTTATTACATGCATAAAGCTCTAAAAAATGAGCTTTAAAAAATAAAAAATGTATTTTTTTAAAAGACATCCTATTACCTAAAATTAAATAAATCGATTGATTTATTTGAGGAGATAACATGAGCCATGAACTAACATGTCTACTAATTTCACCTTTTCATTCCGTAATGATTCCCAACCATAGATTTAACCAAGCGACTAGTGTTTGATTCATTAACCGTATTGAGTGTTTGAGTCGATCTGACGACTGTGATGACCTCTCCTCCTATTAAGCGACTCACTTCCATATCCGTTGTCAGATTCTTAAGTCATCGGTGGTTCAGGTAAATTGACTATCATACAATTTGACATCTCAAAGCTTCAAGCTCCAAGGTTCCAAAAACTTCATGAGTTAACTCCTTTTTGTACAGGGTTCCTAGACCCAAGTCATGTGGGTCTTCAGATATCTCTTAGGCTATAATCCCCACTCTTAGTAATATTTTTGGTTAAGGTCTTAGGCACGACTTCAAAGTCTCTTAGACTATTGGTCTGAAGGGAACTCCTTCCTAACTCATGAGGCTTTAAGCTCTGATTTGGGGCAAGGTAAACTCATGAGGTTTCCAAATGGTACTATTCCAAGAGGCATTCTTTGACTCTATAACGGTGGTGTAATTCCCTGGGGAAAGCGACTTCGAGTGATTTAACTGGTGCATATGGAAAAATAAGCTGAAGTATGGGTTCTCAAAGGAACGAACACATACCCATAACTTAATCATTTAATACAGAAACCATTGATATACATATAAATACTCACATGCATCCATTATTTCCAATTCAAAGAACAAGGAAAGAAAAACACTTATCAGAACCATAAGGCCTGATGTGACGACTGAAAGGGGTGCTCGTTTCCACCGAACCATATACTTAGTCACTCCCAATGGATTTATCACTCGCCACCCCCGATATTAGACCATGATGATTTTAGATTTAATCTCTTCCTTCCAGTTCTACAAAATTTAGGGATGAAGGTTACTCTCCTTCTCCATTTACAAAAATAGATAGGGATGAAGGTTACTCTCCTTCTCCCAGTTTAGTCTCTATTTTTTTTTATCATAACTCACTCCAATTCAGTCATGTCTTGGACCTAAGAGCTCTAACTCTTGTCTCTGCACTCTTCATAGGTCCCCTCTCTCTGCCCACCATGCTTGCTTTCTTTCATTCCTCAGCAAGATTGCATGTGGCTCGAATTCCCAGTCCATGGTTAGGTATGGAATCCTTACAGATGGGCAATATGCCCCATCCCCTCATTAACTCTTGAGGAGGTATTCCCACCTACCAGCCTAACTGTAATTCATTCCTGGGTCAAAGGGTCATTCTGATATTGAGCAATTAAATCTAGCATGGTACTGGTTTGGTGGATATTAACACAACCATTCCTGGTCCCCTCCACCACCTTTCATTATCATTTGTGGCCTCTCTCAGCACATCCCCTATTCAACAATCATGCACCATGTATCCATTTTTTATTAAAATATCAAAATTTACATTCATCGACCTTTTATACAAAGGTCCATCAAATCAAACATTCAGACTTTTGAGTTTTCAATAGTTCCCTGGCCAATATAGTTATATTTACAAACTGGGGGAAACAGGGTGTTACAATTCCTTCCCCCTTAAAGGAACATCGTCTTCGATGTTCTATATGTCAACATGATATGTATGTATAGGATTAAACAAAATCAGATATTCCTGTCTCATGGCATCATCCATTTCCCACGTAGCCTAATCTAAGCCAAAGTGTTTCCACTGCACCTTGATCTGTGAAATGGTTCGGTTGCCGAGTGAGGTTTTCTTCCTGTTTAATATGCATTTAAGGTCTGGCGGGAATTCTCCCTCTGAATCCACTTGGATTACAGACCAATCAATTATATATTAGAATCATGTACATATTTCTTCAATAATGAAACATGAAAAACATTATGTACTTTTACTATGGGAGGAAGTGCTAGCCTATAGGCTACATGTCCCACTCTATATAAGACTTCAAAGGGTCCACAATACTGAGTTTCTAGTTTGGCATAGACTCCCATTCTTAGGAAAATATTCCTAGGTCTAACTCTGAAATAAATATGGTCTCCTATCTTGAACTCTCTGGGAGTTCTCTTTCTGTCGTTGTAAATTTTTTGTTTATCCTGAGAAATCTTCAAATTTTGTCTTATCTGGATCACTTGTTGTTCCATTTCTTTTAGCATGTCGGGTCCGATTGAAATTCTTTCCACTGGATTTCTCCATCTGATTGGAATATTGCACTATCTACCATAGCGGGTTTCAAAAGGGCTCAACTTCAAGGATTCTTGATAACCGTTGTTGTAGGAAAAATCTACCAATGGTATGTAGTCTTCCCACTTCTTAGGCTAATGCATTGCATGCATCCTTAGCATGTCCTCTACTATTTGGTTCACTCTTTTTTTCTGTCCATAAGTTTGAGGGTGATAGGCTATGATGAACACCAATTTAGTCTCAAAACCAACCATTAGGGATTTCCAAAAACTTGAAGTAAATTTTGTGTCTCTGTCAGATACAATTTCCTTGGGCATTCCATGCAATCTAAATATTTCCTTCATGAAGATGCTGGAAATATCTATTTCCTTGCAAGTTGACTTGATAGGGATGAAATGAAAAGACTTACTCAGTTTTTCCACCACAACCATGATGGCATCATTTTTCTTGGTTGACTTTGGTAATCCAGTGATGAAATTCATGGAGATGGTTTCCCATTTCCATTCTAGGATTGGTAGGGGCTGCAACAATCCTGCTGGATGTCAATGTTCCACCTTAACTTGTTGTCATTCTAGGCACTTAGCTAGATAGTTATCTATATATTTCTTCAATCGAGGCTAATAGAATTGTTTCCTAGTGGCTGTGATCATTTTCTGATATCCCGGGTGACTGGTATATGGTTTCTTATGTAATTCATCCATTATGAACCTCTTCAAGTCGTCACAGTTTGGAATATACAACTTGTTTCTATAAGTCAGCAAGTCTTCCTTGAGCATCTGGTAGCCTTCATACTTTATCTCAATAGGCTCTTGTCTTAGGTATGAGGTCACGGTCTTGAAGAATGTGTTTGTTTCTTATGCATTCTTTAATTTTTCCCTAACATTCATTTCACAGGTGCTTACCACTGCCAGATGAATCTTTTTTTATACTTCTGCTAATGACATCGACCAACCTATTTTCCTTTCCTTTGATGTGTTTGATTTCAAAATTAAAATCACTAAGGAGATCCATCCACCTATCTTGTCTGGCATTGAGTTTTGGTTGATCAAACAGGTGCCTCGACCCACAATGGTATGTCATAAGAACAAACCTCCTACCCAGGAGATAGTTCCTCCACATTTTTAAAGCATATACTGTGGCAGCCAACTCTAGGTCATGGGTCACATAATTGATTTCATGCTCATTTAATTTTCTGGACGTGTATAAAATTACACATTCCTCTTGCATAAGGACTCCTCCGAGTCCTTCCTTACAGGAATCCGTACACATGAGGAAAACATTATCCGAGTTTTCAATATTTAGCACGAGTGCATGGGTCAGGAGGTATTTTAGTTCCTAAAAAATTTCTTCAGATTTTGATGTCCAAGTGAATTTAACCCCCTTTTTCTAAAGGGCAGTGATTGGACAACCAATCTTGGAAAACCATTTTATGAACCTTCTATAGTATCATGCTAAGCCCATGAAGGATCTGATATCGGATACATCCTTTGGGGTGAGCCATTCCATAATAGATCTGATCTTATCAGAGTCCACTAACACCCATTCCTTAGAAATAACATGGCCTAAGTAATGGACTTGCTTCTGAAAGAAGTCACACTTGCTAAACTTAGCGTAGAGATGATGCTCTCTTAGTAATTTAAGTATGAGTCTAAGATGTTCTTCGTTCTCCTCTCTATTCTTGGAGTAGATTAGGATATAATCCATGAAAAATAATTCAAATTTGTCCAAAAATTTGCTGAGTACATTATTCATCAAGCACATAAAAGTGGCGGGGGCATTGGTTAACCCAAATGGCACCACCACAAACTCATTGTGACCATACCTTGTCCTGAAGGTTGTTTTGTGGATGTCTTCATCCTTAATCTAGACTTGATGGTATCCAGACCTTAATTCGATCTTCGAGAATATGGAAGCATCTCCCAATTGGTCAAACAATTCATCAATTCTTGGTAAGGGGTACTTGTTATTTATGGTTGTATTATTGAGTTGTCTATAATCTATGAACAGTCGGAGTGTGCCATATTTATTTTTCACAAACAAGACAGGAGCTCCCCACAGAGATACACTGGGTTGGATGTAGCCTTTGTTGATACTGAGAGGGGGGTGAATCAATATCAAGTACAATTTAAAACCTTTTTCAACTTATACTTAAACAATTCAACTATATCCAATGAGCAATGAACAATAGTATAAGAGTTA
>JZKD02S1647237.1:101904-126073 GCA_000966675.3 Picea glauca | reverse complement strand
ATAGCCTTTGTGCATAATATCCTTTAGTTGTAGCTTGATCTCAACCATCTCTGGCGTACTCATCCTATATGGCAGTCTAGATGCTGGCATTTCTCCTGGTGTAAGTTCTATTGAGAAGTCAATATCCCTTCTTGGAGGTAGACCGGGTACATATTCTAGGAACACGTCCTTGTATTCTCTTAATATGGGGTGGTCCTCTAGGTTTGGTTTTTCATCCTCAACAGATTCCAACACCTGTATTTCATATAAGGAACACCCCTTTCTTCAATACTTTTTCATTTGAAGGGTTGATATTTGTTTCACTGAGACATGCTTCTGAATCCCTTGGAGGGTCATCTTTCTCCCTTATTCATTTACACATTCTAAAGTTTTATGATAACAGTCCAACTTAGTTTTATAAGAATCCAACCAATCCATACCAATCAATCAGTCATAATATCCCAGGGGAAGTATGTTAAGGGTCGCTCGGGTGGGCAATCCACCCATGATGAATTGACAAGCTAGTATGACCTCTACCACATTTATTTTGGTGCTAGTGGATAGTCGTACCAACCATGGATTAACATGTATAAATGGTTGCAGTATACACTTATCAGTAGTCTGAGGGGCCACATAACTCAAATTAGAACCAGGTTCAATTAAAATAGAAACTAGATGGTTGGCGATCATACCTTTCAGCTCCACTACTGAATCTTGGTGGTCGGCTTGATTATTTTCCAAGGCTGCATAGATTCGTAGCATGCGCCTAGCCACATCATTGACGGTGGTAGATTCTTGGATATTGTAGACTCTCTTATTGTTCTATTGTTTGTGTGGACAGTCCCTCAACTAATGATCTTCTCCACAAACCCAACATTTTAAGGGTTCTTTCTTTAGGTTATCGGTCTTTCCTGGGACTGTCTCAAAATATTTATTTCCACTTTGAGACGGGAAATTTTTCTGATATACACTTCTAGTAGGAAGTTTCATCCTAGAACCCTTTCCATAATTCTTAACTCTTGAGGATTTAAATCCATTCTTCTTGAATCCCAAACTACTCCTCTTCTTACAATCTTCATGAGGTCTTGTCGTATTCCCTAACTGTTCATAACAATACCTTGCCTTCCGGATGGTTTCTTCTAAGGTCTTTGCTTCGTCAAACTCAATTTTGTCCCAGTAGATCTGATGTAACCCACTAATGAATCACTGGATTTTTTAACTTTTCATATTTTATGTAGGGTACATACCTCAGTAGCTCAAGGAATTTATTGACATAGTCATCTATGGTGAGATGCCCTAGCCTGAGTTCATAGAACTCCTTAGTCTTTCCATCCATGTATTTCTCTGACAGATATTGTTTTCTGAAGTATTTATCAAACTGATTCCATGACAAGTCCTTCTCATGGACTCCTTTCACATTCCTAAGGTCTTCCCACCAAATGGAAGCCTTTCCATTCAGGTTGAAGATGGCTATTCAAGACTTCAAGTTTTCAGAGTAATCATGGACTCTGAAGTACTTCTTAAAACCAAGCAGCCAAGATTTAGCCTCTTATCCTTTATTAATATATCCATCGAAAGAGAGTGGTTTGGATTTCTTGAACTCTTCAAGATCATGATTTTTGGAATGCTTCCACTTCTTTCCATCCCTTTGGGAATGTGAGCTAACTCTGTTACTAGAATATCCTTCAGAGTTGCCAACTTTATTTCCAGAGGACTCTGCCGATGTGTGTCCCTTGCCTCCACGTTGGGCCTTCTTCAAGATACTTCTCCTAGTGTGGTCATGTTTTTGGATCTTAGGTGGACTTTCACTTCTCTTCTCATGTCGTCGGTCCATATGACTGGTTGCGGGTTCATGTTGCAGTTGCCTCTGTATGTCAGATAAGATCTGCAACAAGAATACATTAATTTCTGTTTGTTTTTCTTTCTCCTTTATCAGTCTCTCATTGCCAGCCTTGCAACTGTGTAATTCGGCCCTAAGGCTCCTTACATTTTTAGGTAGATCTGGAGGGGTTTCCATCACCCTCCTTTAGTCATATTCTTCATCTCTATTGTGGGAGACATCCCCCACTTCATTGCACGTCACCATCCTTTAGTCTTGAAATTTTCTTGTGGTTTACTCACTAATCCAGTGCTGACAAAAACACTTATTGTTAGCTAACAATTCTCTGACACCAATTTGTAACACACCCACGGTGGGACGTAAACCATTTCATTCTCCTTACAAGAACAATTCCTCTCTCCATAGTTTTTAATTTGGAAAGTCAGGGGAATATCGCCCCCCCTTTAAATTTATTTTCTTTGACAACCATCGTATATGACCACACTTTATGTTCGAACGCCAGTCACATGATTGTGGGTGCGGACAAGGGTGGTTTGAGTCCAACCAATGTTATGCCCGCAACTCACCATGAGCCATCACATGTCTCTTTCTCAATACTGTGGTTCCAATTGTGGCCCGCCCTCTGACCTTTAAAGTATGAGCACTTTCTATCCCCGCAATTCAACATGAACTTTGATCTTACAATCTTGATGGTACTTCTGAACTGATGGCTCAAATATACCCCCTTTTTGAATCAACAGACGTGATTTTCTTCAGGAATTCGATGTCCGGAATTTTCAGTTCTCAAACTTTTCTTTCTCTGCAGTGGCTATCTCCCGGAGTGGAATATCTACTAACACCTATCCTTTGAAAATGGATGGTTCAGATGAACTCTGACTCTCCGGCCTTCAGGAGTTCTTTGTTTATTACCTTCTCTTTCTTCCAGAGTGATTTCTCCCAGAGTGGTGGATCATTTTCCATGCATCCTCTCCAAATCAATGGTCTTTTTCCTCTTCAAGACTTTGACACCTTTCAACCAAGACCATATCAATGGTCCTCAGCTCCCTTCCTAATCAACGATTGAGATTATAATTCGAGACTTCGATGCTTTCACCATCTATTTTCCTCCGGAGTATTCTGTACCCAAACTTCTGGATCGGGTGCCACACGTCCACCTCAAATCGACGACTCTCATATGCTTTGGTGGTTTGGGCTTCGACGATCTCAAACTATTCGCCTTCGGATTCTCCTGGAGTGTTTTCACCCAGAGTTCATGATTTGTCACCATGTTCCCTCTAGATCTTACGATCTAGGTTCTCTTTAGCTCTTCATGCTTCACACCTTTTAATTCTAAAACTTCACTTTCCCTTGAAGTATGCGAATTTTTTCCATGTGCCCCCCTTGAATAGGACGGTTGAGAATTAATTCAGGTCTTTACTCGAATTCCACAGATTCACACTACATGTCCTTCAGATCTCACGATCCAGATTCATTTTGTCTCTCCAGTCTTTGGGAGTTTCAACTCTCAACTGAAACTCTCAAAGTAATTTCTCTGAATTTACTGATCTGTCGACACGTGTCTCCTAGCAATCAATAGACATGATCTACTTGATCTCTTCAGGCTTCAGAAGTTTCAATCTTCTACGCACTCATTGCTTCTGAAGTGAATTCACCTAGATACTTTGATTTGTTGACACATACCTCTCCTGGTGATCAAAGACCAGGACCTAATTCGGGTCTTCGATGATTCTTCCCTCTCCTTGACCAAAAAATATCACTCAGGAGTTGTGTATCTTGTGCCACTTGTCCCTCTTGATGATGAATGACCCCAATTCATTTCGACACTTCAATACTTTGGCTAGTCAACCCTCCTGTATAGACAAAGTTTAAAACTCGTGTACTTTTCCTTAGATCAGATGAATATTGTCCCTTTGCGAGTAGATCTGATAACTAGGATCTGATCCTTCTCAACGGCTCTCCTCTAATTCCCTAGACGTTGATATAATAGTCCAGGCTCTCCCCACAACCGATTTGATGATTGTTCTTGATCATCCTCCTGAGCTTCTTTCTTCTTCCGACTTGGAAGAGTTTTGTGGATGTTCAAAGGCCTCAGCCCTCATTCCTCCTACGAGCCCAGATATCTTGGGTCTCGCCTTTGCTCTTGAAAACGTTATCTCTTATGATATTTTCAATTCTCTCATATCGATGATACTGAAGGACTTTGTTACTCCGTAGATTTCATAAGGGCTCATGACCATCCCTCTCACAACTATTCAAGGTCTGGTGGTTGTGATCCGACCAATACCGAGGTGTCCACCAATCAACGATTCATAGTAATTACGGGGCCCCAAAGTGCATGATCTTTATCGGAGAGCTCAACCTCCGCAATATGGAAAGTACTCACCCAACTTGGTCAAACCAGAGTCATTGATATTCCATCCCGATGAGATCAATGACGTTGGTGAATTGCGGGCCGCGAACTAGCGCGTTTGCTACTTTAACCTTTGCACTCCATAGTGATTCCCCACCCTCGATCTTCATTCATAGATTAACAGTTCCGAGTGAATACGAGATTCAACCTATGAAATATGGGAAGTGCTCACTCGAATCTAGAAAAATCCCAGTCATTGATCTCCCATTCTCGACGAGATCAACGACGTGGGTTGATTGCGGGCCGTGAACTAGAATGTATGTTAATTTCACCTTCGCATTCAACAATGATTCCCAACCATAGATTTAACTGAGTGTCTGGTATTTTATTCATTAACCCCAGGGAGTGTTCGAGTCGATATGACAACCGGGATGGCTACTATAGCAGGAAAATCCCTCTACAGACTACTCTAGGGTTCTAAAATGTAGGCAGAGATAACCGTCTAAAGTCTCCTACTTTTCATCAACTATCCCGACATTACCCCACAATCATACATAAAAGACAAGGTATAGGGATCCGGTAGGCATACCTTAAACTCTTCATCTGACATTGATCCCTTTCCACTTAGTTGTTTTCTGACTACAAGTCTCCTCCCAAGGCTGACCTGCATTCACCAAAAGACAAACAAGAAACTACAAGAATGCATTCTACGTATGGATTAGTGGTTTAGACATCATAAACAAGAAATGTAAACAAATCATATAAGTTTAAGACGTCATTTGGCGGGACAAAAAAAGTACTTTTTTATATTAATCTCACAAAAGTTACTTACAATATGAGACCGACACTGCTACTCGAACTCGGTCCTTGGCTCCTCTTTACAATGAGCCAACTTCTTCCACGTCTTCTTGTCCTCCTCAGTTCTCTCATAGGGAATGGAAAAGAGCTTTGCAATTGGGATAAAGAGGGATTAATAAAATGGGCAGAGTTTCTTTGCTCTCATGCTTCTCTTTGCAATGGGACCTGAACCCCTTCTTTTATAGGCCAGAAGAGATAGTAACAGTTGGAATGACTAGTTATGGTCAGTGAAATGGTTAAGTAACGGCCAGAAAACCGATATCCTATGCAATTTTCCATTTTTCACGATATTCTATGAGTGTACGTGGGCTGTAGTGGCGCATATGCATGTGTATGCGAGAGGTAGTGGTGCAGGTCACGTACACCTTCAAAGAAATGGTTTTTTGAAGATCTTTTTTAGTGATGGCTTGGAAAATATAACAAGTTAGATGGCTTGATGCCAGGTATGCATGTCTGGTGCAATTTAGGGTTATAACAGATGCCCCCTAGTGTGTGAGGTCATAAGAGAATCTGATGGCTGAAATACATTACAAATATTCACTGATGTACGAAGCAAGTGAGTCTAGGAACCAGAGTTCAGGAGGTACCATCTGCAAAAAATAACAATTTGTCTCACTGAGGTGGGCATACCCATGCCCGAGATGAAATAAAATCATGGCTGCCAATCAAATACACTGCAGATCCATGTCATATAAGTATATAAAGTGTAGCTGTGAGCAGTAAAAATTGGATCTACATCTCAAAATCAAAATATATACATGTATGGTATCCATCTTCAAGAGGCCAATGATGCCTGATGACTGGAGATGAGGTCTTTAGATCTTGAGTAACAGATTCAAAATATTCAAAACTCAAGTAGGAGTGTAATATCAGTGTATAACTTCACTACCCAGAGGTCTTCAATGGCTCATCGGGAACAGACAAGAGGATCTTGGTGATCAGTGCAGAGAACTTCATTGATTTTGAACAAGGACTTGATTGGTATTTTGGGGTGGCCGGGCATGACGACAAGAGACAAACTGTAGAAGGGACAAATCAAGTTTAGTAATAATTCCCTTGGATGAAAGCATGAAAAAATATGAGACACAGACAACATGGCATTGACATAAGTTCACGATGCAGGAGGCAATGAGAACTCTCCATATGTTTGGAAGGGTAACCAAATGGAGGAGGACACAACTGTTTGTAGAGAGAACAACTTCCTAAGGAAATATTGAATCCTAGGGCTTGACGAACAAATGAAAGGATGTGCTTTGTCCAAGGGTGACTCATTGTGATATAAAAAAAAAGAAAATAATTTTCCCTTCCTCGTTTTGAGGTATATTTGTTTTTTTTGTCTTTTTCAATAATTTTGGGAAGCTTGAAAAAGAATAAAGAATGCTACATTACAAAGGAGGATTGAGTGTCATAGACATACTAGTTCCAAGTGAAAGGAACACATTGATGCCTAGAGAAAGGGGACATATGTAGGAAAAGGACACTCGGGAAAAATCCTCCATGGGTCAAGGTGTCAAGACGCAGAGGCAAAGTGCTACAAGGCTTGCATATAAGGCATGCTTCAGATGGATCAATGGAGAGAAACATGGAGATGGCATTAGGACAAAGATGTAGGAATGCAAATGCGATTAATAAGACATAATGATAACATCCTTCGATGTAATTTTAGCGATCCCAAAGAAGGTAAGATTGGTGGTTTTTCATTTTTAGAGAGTTTGAAAAAGCGTAAAATAAGACTCCACTGGGGTACCTTTTTCGAAGTTAGTCTAGTCAGCTCAAGAAAGGGATAAAATAGCACTAAACATACGTCTATTCAAGATCAGTTTAAAGATTGTGACAAATACAAGATCACTCGAAAATATTTTCATATTTAAGGTGTCTGAAAAGAGCTTAACTATGGACTCCGTAAGGGATGTTCTTCTGGACCAATTTAACAAGTGTGAAGAAACCAGGTCACTCAGCCATATTTTCACTTTTAGGGAGTCTGAAAAGAGATTAACTATGGACTCCATGGGGGTTCATTTTTCGTAGATTTAGTCCCTTAGGCCTGAAAAAGGGGTAAAATTATACCTGAGAGTACTCTTCTAGAGAACCGAGGATCCTAGAGTATACCTTTGTTCATACTTTTGACCATCCAGACCGAAAAAGGGGTAAACTACCATCGGACAGATGTGCCTTCAAATTTTAGTTTAGCGAGCATGAAGGGAAACAAGATCGCTTGACAATATTTTCATGTTATAGAGTCTGAAAAGAGATTAAAGAAGACTTTAGGGGGATACGACTCATGTATGAGAATGGTTAAGGTAGAGTCCACTTCTAGGCTCAGACCAAGAGTCTCTTTGATAGTCAACTTGGAAAGTCTCCCAAAAGGGAAGAAAGCACAAACTATGGTGTAAGTCCTCCCACGGTGTAGAAACTGTAGTCATGTCTTCAAGGATAGCCTCATATGAAGGCAATTCAAAATCTGAGAAATCACACAAATGAGGGTTGACAGTCCCAAAGGGTGAAGTAAAATGACCATATTCTATACGATGATGGAGGCTCTGGTCAGGACTAGTAGAGTTTATCAGTGAGGAATCATAAGAACTAGGGCTTGAGAATCTACAAACAACGATATCAGACTCAGAAGGAGACTCAATATCATTTGGACCAAGAAGGGGAAGTAATGGATCCCATTCCCCCATTGGATAAACCAATGGATCAATTGTCGAGACCAAGTCTCGAGAAGGAAAACATGATTGCATAGGTTCCTTCTCAAAACCAATTGAACATCGAGGATAAGATGCCACATAATTAACTTGTGGTGAGGTAGAGTCTACACGAACACTAGGAACATATAAAGGGGTAGCCTGAACTAATGCCGAATTAAGATGGTCATTATCAGATGCTAGCTGGTCAATAGTGACAATGCTTCCATTTTGAGGGAAATGCATCACTCAGAAGAGCATAGACACCACAACATTCATAGCATATACATAATCATTCCCGAGAAGCATATTGAAATCTAACAGGCCTTTCACTACTATAACATAAACAAGGATAGTCTTCCCACCAAACAAGATAGGAAACTAAGGAAGAACCCCCAAATATTCACTAGGATGGCTGTTAAAATCCAACAGCTCATGCAAAGTAGACACAAGCTCGGGAAATCCCAAGACTTTCCAAACTGAGGAGGATAAAATACTTGCGGAGGATCCTTCATCCACAATACATCGATAAATGCTTGTTGAATTAACTTCAACCCTTATTTGAAAAGGCGTAGAAGAAGGAAGACGAGGCTCAACAAGATCATTCCAATCAAAAGAAACCATCCTAGGGTTTGGAGGGGGTGTGATCAAAATGAGCGGAATGCCCCCTTGTTCTGAAATTACTAAACTGGAAATGATAAAAACATAGTCAGTATACAAATCACTCCCCAAGAGAAGAGTGGATTAGACAAAGATTGCATCGGCATGACCACTTTGGTAGACTAAACGCTCTCCAAGAGAAGAGTGTGATCAACCGAAGACTACGTCGACATGACCACTTTCTCAACCAATGGCTGAATAGGATGTGAGACTACATGGTCTAAAGGCACCTCACTCCCCAAAAGAGGAGTGGGATCAGTTGATGACTACATCGACGTGACAACTTTCTCAACCATTGGCTGAATAAAATGTGAGGAAACTATTGGCATAGGGGCAGACCCGGGGTTCAATGTTTCAACAATGCACCAACAAAACTCTAACTACCGACCCTTTTGACAACACCTGCGAAGCAGATGAAGTCTCACCCGAGGTAGAGGCAGGGGTGGTTGCAGGACTCATATGTCTGCAACCTTAGCTGGGACACAGATATATGATTCTAACACTTAGAAAACACACTAGTATAGATCATTCTTTATTATTTAACCCTCATGGCACTCCGTAGATGGTGCAGAGCACCGCAACATTCACTTAGATCGAGGTTAAGTTATCACTTAGCAACAACAAAGTAGGTCTATCACTCAACACTTTCATATATGTCAGATCTACATCCATACATCTAAGAAGCACAAAGCAAAGTAGATCTATCTAAGTATATCATAGAAAAGCACATAGCATAATCATATCAAAGGACAAAACATGGAAAGAGACAAACACATTAGATTGAGGCACCGAGCACAACACACAGGTTTATCGTGGTTCACCCCCACCTTGGGGATACATCCACACAATCTTCTTCTTCTTTATTAGCTTTGGTCAATCTGATTACAACACAGAGCTTAAACTTGTACTCTGCATAGAACAGGAGATTTGCGTTCACCTCACCAGATCCTCCTTCCCGAGTAGATCTAGCACAAAGACTTCTTAAAATCTGAGCAATCAACACTTACAACACTTGCACTCAACTTTGCAAGTCGGTCACACAGTATACACACAGCCTTTACTAGCACTTAGCTTATTCACTTCTCTTACATTGCCTAGATACTTATTTATACTTTACAAAATAGGCTTAAACATGGGTAAACCCATGGGCTGACATCCCATACCCATTACATTAACCCAAAACCCTAAAAGAGGCCCAAAGTGGACTGATATCCCGTGATCTCTGCTTCTCCTGGCGCTCCATCTTTGACAGGGTGTCGAAGTCCAAAATGGTCAAATATGACCAAGTGTTCCTCAAATCTTGGTCAAGGGCCAACATGCCCCCAACACTCACCTGTGACTCATCTCGAGTCACTCTGGTATGATCAATTCCACCTCGAATGCCTCAAGATTGGCAAGAGCTACTTCAACCTATTGTAGTGTGACAACCTCTTGCTCAGTGAACTCATGGATCACTGCGTCATTGACTAGCCCTTCCAGGTGTTGTTCTGTGGTGATGACAACCTGTTCAAGCTCGACTCCCTGGCTTTCAATTTCAATGAACAATTGGCATTGCTTTTCTTGGATTGGCTGAAGTCATTGGGAGACTTCCATCACTTTACTTTGTAGTGTGTGTACCTGTTTTTGGGCGGTGTGTTGTTCTAGAAATCTCTTCATACGTTTGATTGGGGTCAAGGCCTTCAGCTACACCTGTAGCATATCTATGTGCCACTTTGCTTCTTGGAGTTGTGCCTCTAATGCCTACAATTTAGGATTCTCTGTGAGGTTGTCGTAAGTCTGGGTGCTTCTGGCACTCAGCTGCTTGTATTCCAAGGAAAAGGTTTTTAATTGGCCAACTGCGCTTCGGGTAGTTACCTCCATTAGGTCTCTTACTTCTTGTGGAGTCTCAGGCATAGTACGAAGTTCCAGATCTGTGATGCGCTGCTGAATTTGTTGGATTACTTCTTCTAGTTGTGCCACCTGCTGTGGGATGTGTTCTTCAATCTTTACTTCTATGACCATCATAGAGCGAAGGGATTTGTGAACCCTTTCTTGTACTTCAAGTTCCTCTACTAGAAACTGGTCCTTGCTCTACTGTAACTATGCTTTTTCTTCCTCCCACTTCACTTATAGGGCAAGATTTTCCCATTCTTCCCTACTCTGTTGTTCTAGAAGTGCACTCTGTACTTGTGTCAAAGCCTGGGTGGCTTGCACTGTGTCTTCTTGAGCTCGTCGAAGTCGAGCTTCAAATTTATCAGTGATTTGGTGTAATTGAGTGGGCTCATCACTTATTCCTATTGTTTCAGTTGTTAAGGGAACCATAGAAGCTACTCATATGGACTGGAGTGCATGTTGCACTTATTGAATTTCACCCTTGATTTGGCTGAATACCTCCTCCTGCTTCGCTTCTTTATTTTCTATGATCTCTAGTGAAGCATCATTCAGTGCATCGATTAAGAAGTTGAAGTCATCTGGTGTGAGGGTGGTCTTAAACGTATTCTGGGTGGCCTTAGCTTTCTTTCGGGATGAGGGATTTGGTGGGGTAATATTCCTTTTCTTGGAGGGATATTCCTCCTCTCCAGGCAGAGTAACCTCACCTTTGTTTTTCTCAACTTTTGTGGCCCCCTAGTTCTTCACCATCACCTCCCTATGCAGGTGAGATCGAAGTAGTCTTTGTGGATGTACTATGTACTTCTAGAACTTCATCATCCTTCTTAGTATTTTTTGGTATAGGTGTATCCGACATAGCTTCAGGGCTATCTATGTCAGACATCTCTGTGGGGTCTACTGCAACAAGGAGGTCCACCGACCATTCCTTGGTAATCTGCTCCAAATCTTCTTCTGTCAACTTGTAGTACAAATAGAGCTATTGTTTATGCTCATCATCACGCGCTGTGATATAGGTGAAGTGGCGGTCTATGATGAATTGTATCAAAGGTCTAAACCTATGAAGTGTGTTCAGGTGAGGCACGGTGTAGACTGAATTAAATTCTTCAATTCATTGTAATAGGCATGGAAGACGACATTGGACTACCACTTCTTGTTCATGTTGTTGTAGTACCACAACATACAGAACTTTGTGGCCAGTGGTTACAAGGGTTTGATCTCCAGAAAAGTGGCACCTTCTGGTAGCTCCCATGTGATGAAAGTGATTAGTATGAGAAACCAACTAAATTGTAACTCATACCCTTAGTCTTTCACTTCTCTGCAATCAAGATCTAGCTAGTTGACCAGGTACTATGCCCAGTTCATCTGTAGTCCCTCGATGCACTTCCCTACGAGGTCAACTATGAATCCAGTCACTTGTGTTGGTCTATTTTTTTGAACTAGCTTGCCAGTGATCAGGTGACAGGAAAGGCACATTGTGCCACTCTGGATAGAGGCTACCTTGTAGCCTCGTGTGCCTTTCTCGACATCGCCATATGTTTCTTTTATTCGCTGAGTGAGAGCGCGATCTGTGGTCTTTTTGAGATAAAACTCCTCTAGGTCAGGGCCCTGCATACTAAGTCCTATGATCCGATTGATCAAGTTTGGATCCATAGTGATGCAGCGGTCTAACCATAAGTATCCTCCATGGTAGCAGGATAGCAACAACTTGATGCATGCATTGACTTCCTGGTGTCTACCGAAGTGCAAGATATTCATTACATTAAACAGTGTAGACTGTACGAGGTTCTGGGTCCATGACTGCGGGATAATCTTAGAATTATTTCCTTTGGTCCTGGTTAAGTACTTATGTGGGGCTAACATAATGTAAAATTTATGATCTCCAAGGTTAAAATCACTAAATTTCAGGGCTACAAGCTTATCCTGGTCAGCACGAACTATGCACACCCCTTTTGGAAGGTACGTGGTGATCAAAGTGTACTCAAAGTCTCTAGGTACATTGTCACAGTTGATGGCACCACTCAGAGGTGGTAAGTAAGTAGGTATAATGCGTGGGATAATCTTGGCATTGGCGATGTAATCCTTTTTCTTGGTTTGTCTCTCATTGGTCGGCCGAGATGGACTGGCACGAGAAGTGGAAGGGGAGGCATAGACTCGTCTTGTTGATGATGCTTGGACTCTTGTAGATAATCCTCTCTCCAACATGACTCTCTCAGTCATTAGTTCAATCAAAACTTATTCAACTACTTTCTCGGTAGTGCTAAGATCATCCGACATACAATATTGGGTCAACTAGCTCGGGTGTGAAATGAATTAAGAGACTTTGGTGAATGGTATGGGAACAAGGAAATGATCACAGGGTGAAGTAATATTAGGTTTGGGCTCAAATTCTCACTTATAAAAAAGTATTCTCGGTGCATGGTGCAACATACTAAGTAGGGAAACTTAGCAATGGTCTTCTTACAATGGGTATGAGGTTGTATTAACTTATGTTATGTCCGTTATGGTGCATTCAAATGGTCTAGTGATGAACCATAAATGATTTTTGATTTGTTTGGAGCAGCATTGAAGTGTTTATACTAGATTCCAACAACTATATTGCTTTGCCATGGTGAAGTGACCTATGTCATTGTTCTGATATCTCGGTGAAGTTCAAATTCTGCAAGTTTTCCTTCTGGGTGGCTCCCTCTGGAATTTTCTGTAGCCTGTCGATCTTAGCTCTCTTTTTACTTAGCTTCCTATTCTTCTTTCCATTGAGCTTCGTCTCGGTGATTCCCTTCCCATTTTGATTCTTATTTTCCTTGGAAATAGTTACCTCTCACTGCTGAGATTATCTTCTAAGACTCAGGGGTAATACTTCTTCTATATCTGAGACAGATACTTCAATCTTCTATGATTCATCTAATGCTTTTACATATTTGACATCTTGGCTTATAGTGTCAAACAAATTTGATTTTCTTTCCTATTCTTCAATCAACTGCGCGATCCTTCTAGTCATGAAATCTTTTAACTCTTGTCTCTGCTTTTCTAAAACTTCTTCCTTCTTTCTAGCCCGATCTCTATCAACCCAAGGTTTTCCTGGTAAAATGGTAAATGGGGCGTTCTCCTCAATAAATTTGATAATCTCAAAATATTCCTTTGTTGAAGTTCCCTTGACTGTCATAGGTTTCTGAGCGAGCCTTCCACATAACATCATCAGTTTTCCTCTAAATAACCCTATTCCTCCTAATGAAGGGATCATAGTAGGCTTCCCTATAGATTTCCAAGTTCTTTCTGGCATAATTTTCACTTGTGTTTCTTCATCAAGAATATAGTCAATGTTGAAGTCCCCTATTTTGGCTTCAATTTTCTCCTTTTCTTTGAAGATCTATGGTAATCTGACATGTCGGTGATCATTCAAGGTGTCTTTCATATACAATAATACCTTCTTTGATTCCTTCGAAGTTTTTGCTATTTCTAGATCTTCCTTAGGGTTTTCTTCATTCAGATTCATTCTTTCCATCTTAGCAATCATTCTAGGGCAATCCAACACTTCGTGGTCCAAGGCTTTGCAACAAAGACAACTAGGTCTGCCACCAGGGCATTCCTTAGCAATATGTCCCAGTCTTCTGCAACTATAATAGAGGGTTAACCCTCTCTTTCATTTAAATGTTCCCCAACTTCTTTTGTACTACGTACCAGGATCATGGTAGCTAGCTTGCAAAAAATTCTTTCTAGGATCCTGCATCCATTGGTTAGTCCAAACATTCTTTCTATGAATAGGTATAACATATCTATCATTATACTTATTAGATATATTCGTATCAATCTTTCTTTCATCTATCAATGCCCTAGTTTTGATGCTAGGACAAAATCTATCAATCATACCTAGATCCATGCTTTAGAAACAAAAAAAAAAAATTCACTAATATCACTTCTACAGAGCACAAAACTTTCAGATCTTAAAACTTTTAACTATTCTTACCTTTATTAGAGCACATAGCTTACAGATCTTACCTCTTTTCTGTAGATCTAACCTCTTTCTTTCATAATTTTCCACCTTTAATTTTCTTAGAGCACAGAGCATTCATATCTCACTTCTTTTCTTCATATCTGATCTTCCTTTCTTCAGATCCGACCTTATTTCAGGAACAGAGCTTCCGAGGTTGGGTAAACAATTGCGCACTATGGAAACATATCTACGCACAAAGCTTTCTTTTGCACAAATTTTCTTCTTCCTTAGTTCCCAACAATCATAGTTTTAGGTCTCGACAATGGAACCATTTCTTGGCACAAGGTTATACCTGAGGTTCAATGCTTCAACAAGGCACCAACAAAACCCTAACTACCGACCCTTTCGGCAACACCTGTGAAGAAAATGAAGTCTCACCCGAGGTAGAGGCAGGGGTGGTTGTAGGACTCAGGTGTCTGCAACCTTAGCTGGGACATAGATATGTGATTCTAACACTTAGCAAACACTTTAGCATAGATCATTCATCATTATTTAACCCTCATGGCACTCTGTAAATGGCGTAGAGCACCGCAAAATTCACTTAGATCTAGGTTAAGTTAGCACTTAGCAACAAAAAACAGGTCTAGCACTCAACACTTTCATATATGTCAGATCTACATCCATACATCTAAGAAGCACAAAGAAAAGTAGATCTATCTAAGTATATCATAGCAAAGAACATAGCATAATCATATCAAATCACAACACATGGAAAGAGACAAACACATTAGATCGAGGCACCAAGCACAACACACAGGTTTACTATGGTTCACCCCCACCCTGGGGATATGTCCAAAAAGTCTTCTTCTTGTTTATTAGTTGTGGTCAATTTGATTATAACACAGAGCTTAAAATTGTACTCCGCATAGGACAGGAGATCTGCGCACACCTCGCCAGATCCTCCTTCCCGGAGTAGATCTAGCACAAAGCCTTCTTACAATCCAGGCACTCAGCTCTTACAACACTTGCACTCAACTCTGCAAGTCGGTCACATAGTATACACACATCCTTTACTAGCACTTAACTTATTCGCTTCTCTTACATTTCCTAGCTACTTATTTATACTTTACAAAATAGGCCTAAACACGGGTAAACCCATGGGCTGACATCCCATATCCATTACATTAACCCAAAACCCTAAAAGATGCCCAAAGTGGACTGAGATCCTGTGATATTTTCTTCGCCTAGTGCTCCATCTTTGACAGGGTGTTGAATTCCAAAATGGTCAAATATGACCAAGTGTTCCTCAAAGCTTGGTCAAAGACCAAAAAAAACCTCAGAAGGCTCAAAATTAGAAGATCTTGCAGACAGGGGCCACAATCTTTGTACCTATGGAATGATAGGGAACAAATGAGTAAGTTGATCTCCCTTGCAAATATTATAAGGGAACTTAGGCTTACATCCTATCTGTCTAGGTTTCTCAACAAAATCAATGCCCCCGACATGAATAGCAGCGGTTGGTTGCACATATCCAACATGACTAGCTGAGGTTGGTGATGGGTCAATAACATGACTCACAGAGGCTACAGACCTATTGCCAATATGACTAGTAGTTATTGGAATTTTTCCCCTAGCATGAATTGCAGAGCCTGGGTGGTGGTCTTCAACATGACTTGCAGAGGTTCATGGACTATCTCCAACATGACTCACAAAGGTTGGTGATTTCTTCTTCCTATTCTAATTTCTTCCTCTTTCTACTTCGTTTAGACTTTTGGTTACTAGTAATTGTACTTTCACCAGAGGTGTGAGAAGTAGGAGCAAAAGAATTTGCTAATGAAGGAACACCAACATGGTGCCCATGACATAAATTTCTTAACTGAGAAGTGTCAAGAGCATTTGGGACATTTGGAACGGTACCCAACCAAACCAGTAGTCCCACATTCAACCCAGGAATGTACAAAGTGGCCATCAAAGGGACACTAACCTTTCCAAGAAAAGGAAAAGCAAAATAATCCCCTTGCGAAGGGGTTCCTTAGTTAGTATCATCTGGAACTTTATCCATGAAGATATTATGCAAGGTTCTCCCCTTGCGTGATTGTTTAAGTCCGTAAAAGTCTCACACACTGACTCCAGGGAACTAGTGTTATCAAAACAATGCCTATAAAGAGGTGGCTCCACATTTCTAAGCGGAAGACCGAAAAGTCCTCACGATCAGTGGAGTGGGAAGTCTACCACCCTAGGTCAAAGGCCCAAAGAAATGGCTAACTAAATCACTATGGAAAACTATGGAGCACATAACACACACTAAAAATTCTTAAAGGAAAATCAAGCAAACGACTAACTAGTAGGAAGAATAGTTATGCCAACAAACACTAGAGAAACTTACCGATGCAAGTGCCACTCGAAAATGGAATCACCCTCTAGGTATACTCTGCAAAGCGTGGTCCGACATTTTCCTTAGGTACCATGGTATACCCCCGCAGTCACTTGTGTAAGTCCCTAAAATCAAAGGCAACTAGGTTGCCAGCTCGTGAACAACTACCACGTGGGTACAATCGACAGTTAGGTGGACCACAATGAGAAGGGTATCAAGCCTGAAACCTATCGAGGCTATCAAAAGAAAGTGTTCCAGAAGATGAATAAGGACCTCAAACGGATTTGAGACCCATAAAGCTCTGTAAAAAATGGGATCAACGTAATCCCAAGATAAGTCCTCTATATGCGTTCCTCCACTACGATTGGTCCGGCTTTGGATGGGTTATTTCTGCTACCTTTCCGCACATGACCTTATGTTTAGCCTCTGTGTTAGAGGGGGGTCCCAGACAGTTTCCACATCATTGGACTTTTTTCAGTCCCTAAATTAGACTCCAATGTTTGATTTAATGGCCTTGAAGAGTTTCCTCTCTAACCTAATTCAAGGCCCTAACCCTAAACTAGTTGGTTGACCCTACAAATAGAAAAAATCTAGTTAATTTTAGATTAAATTCTTTTTAAATATTGATTTAATCAAAAGGGGTGCAGTAGTGAAACTGATGTTGTTAAGACTCTTGTCAAAAATGAAGCTTATAAGGACACTAGCAAAGAAGGATTATCTTTCTTATTTTATTTTGAAATGATCTTAAGATGAGAAGAGAACACAACACTATGCTAATTTATTTTTCTTTTTCAAATAACAATGCAAAGAAGATGCTAAGAAAGAAAGAGACCTAACAAGCCAAGTTCTTTTTTTTTATATTTTCTTCTAATCAAAGCAGAGGTAACAAAATATTCTAAAAGAAACTGATGAATATACGATTCATGCCTCCCCCCCCCGGCCATGAGGGGGAATGTTTTTTCAAAATGCAACTCATTTTTATTAAAATTTCAAGCTAAAAATAAGTTTAAAAATATAGGAAACACAAGAAATATTTTAAAAAGATAAGAAAAATTGATGTCAAATCCAGGCTACAAACTACTATAACAAAGACCAGGACTAGATCAAGAAAACCCCTGAGAAGTATGACTTCTGACAGGGAAGAGGATGATTGCCTCTTCTTTAAGAAAATATTTTCTCAACACAGGCACACTACTGACACTTCAACAGCCTACGTATGTACATGGGTTGTCCAAAGGAAAGGTGCATATGTTCGCGTGCAGGCCCACTACAGGCCACATACACCTCTGTAACTTCTCAAAAAAATTGAAAACCAACAGTCAAACAAAGGCAGGGAGTACTGGTATGGAAGACCATAATCCCTTAAAGACACAGAAGCTTACAGAAACTCAAAAAATAGTAGAATATACTAATTCAAAGAACCCAAAAATAAATATCCCCAAAGACCCTAGAGGCTTCCCCAATACGGTCTCCAATTCTACTATAGCGGGAAAACCTCTTTACAGACTACAGCAGGGTTCTAAAATGTAGGTAGAGCTAACCGTCTAAAGTATCCTAATTTTCATCAACTATCCCGACATTACCCCACAATCATACATAAAAGACAAGGTATAAAGATTCGGTAGGCATACCTTAAACTCCGTGTCTGGTGTCGATCCCTTTACACTCAGTTGTTTCTTGATTGCAAGTCTCCTCCCAAGGTTGACCTGCATTCACCAAAAGACAAAAAAGAAACTACAAGCATGCATTCTACATATGGATTAGTGGGTTAGATATCATAAACAAGAAATATGAACAAATCATATAAGTTTAAGATGTCATTTGGTGAGACATAAAAATTACTTCTTTATATTAATATCACAAAAGTCACTTACAATATGAGACCGACACTACTCCTTGAACTCAGTCCTGGGATTCTCTTTACAATGCACCAAATGCTTCCACATCTTCTTCTCCTCTTCAGTTCTCTCTTAGGGAAATGTCAAAGAGATTTTCAATTGGGGCAAAGGGGGATTGATAAAATGGGCATAGTTTCTTTGCTCTCATGCTTCTCTTTGCAATGGGACCCCACCCCTTATTTAATAGGACAAAAGAGATAGTAACGAATGAGGTGACTGTCTATGGGCATTCAAATGGTTAAGTAACATCTTGGAAATCAGTATCCTATGCAATTTTCCATTTTTCAAAATATTATGTGAGTGTACGTGGGGTGTAGTGGGGCAGCAGGCATGTGTACACGGGTAGTAGTGGTGCAGGGCACATACACCTTCAAAGAAATGTTTTTTTGAAGAGATTGTTTAGTGATGGATTAGAAAATATAGCAAGTTATATGGCCTAATATTAGGTATGCATTTCTGGTGCAATTTAGGGTTTTAAAAATGGCCTCTCCTCCCGATAAACAACTCACTTCCATCTCCGTTGTCAGATTCTTAAGTCATCGGTGGTTCGGGTAACTTGACTATCATACAATTTGACATCTCATGTTAGGATATTTAGAAACTTAGGATTTAGTTAAGATCTACTTGGTATAATATGTCGTTAGGTAAAAGTGTTTTTCTTAGTGTGTTTCTTTAGTATGCATTAGTATGCATTTGTAGTTAGTAAATCCTATAGTCATGATATGTTCCCAACATAGAGTGATCCAACAGTTCATACTCTCCTTGATCTTAATGACCATTGATATGTGGATTAACACCTGATTGGTCCATGATCTCTATTTAAAGAGCATGGAGGGTCATTTGCTGATGATCGATTGTGAGAAACTCTCTTGTAAAATCTCTTTATAATCTTTTTCTTTGCATTAATAAACTGCTCCAAGAGGCCATGTTGGGTGGGGCCGTGGATGTTTCCCCATAGGGGTTTTACCATGTGAAAACATCTATGTGTTGATATTTTATATGGTTATGTGAGTGGTTATTGAAGGTGTTCATCCTCTGTTGTAATACCTGTGTTGTTGAACATGGTATCATAGCCTATTTGAAGACCCGCTCCTGTTGTAGATTGAGATCATGAAGTCGAGTTGCCTCATATCTATTTTATGGAATTTATATACATTTATGGGATGAGAGGACTATTCCATTGTGTCTAGAACACTCTTTTAATTCAAGAACACTTTTCGTTTCACTCGAAAAGGTTTCCATTTTCCCAAGATACGACCATTACAGCCAGATCCGGAGGTATAAAGCCTGAATACGCATTTTTTAAATTTCTGCAAAGTTTTATTTTGATTTTATTTCGGTTTGTGTTTTTTTATTTTCAGGTTGCTACTCTTTTAGATCTGTGTATGCTATTTTCCCCACACCCTGTGTGATCTTGGAAAATTAGAAATAGATAGGAAAATGTGCATCTTCCAGGTAAGCTAACCGAGATCTAACCCTTGTTGTCATTGAGAAGCGAAATTGTTTTCTTGTGTGAAAAGAGTTTTTTTTTAGCATGCTCTCCAAGGCCATCTTCAACAACAACAACAACAACCCCCAATCCTCCTTATGGACATTACAATATGTTTTGTTAGACCATTTGGTTAAAACTTGCCTTATTAAGTAAGAGGTCTTGAGTTCAAGTCTCTCTTTTGTTACCTTTTTGAAAAAGTTCATGCTAAAATTGTAAAGTGTATTTCACTTCAAGTATAAAGGTGAATCATTATAAGTAGCTTTAATATTTTATTTTAGAGTTATTTATTTTGCATGCATCTTTTCTATTATAAAGTAACTTCATTGTAAAAGTGATCCCCACTTCTCTTTATAAATTGGGTCACTTCATAAAGCAACTTACACTATCACGTGGTCAGTTGGTTATCGTTTATGCCTTTTTTTTTAAATGACATAACTCTCACATCATAACTCTGTTTTCAGTGCCATTTTTTTTAAACCACATAATTTTTTGAGATCTTTTCATCCAGATCATCATTTTTAGTTTTTAAGTCCATATTATCTTCATATTTAATATGGCTTCTACAAGTATTGTCTTTCTTACCAACAACAACTACTTCCAATGGAAATATCATATGGAAGATTTATTAAGAAGTAAAGGTTTGTACCGGATTACCTTAGGAAAAGAAAAAGCACCCATTGATGCTGATAAGAAAGCCAAATGGGATAATAGGAATGGCGAATCATGAGGACTAATTGGAATGTCCATCTCTCCTGATTTAAGGTACCACCTTCAAGAAATTGATGACCCCAAAGAAGCTTGGGACAAGATTGAATCTGTGTTTGGTAAACTCAATATTATTTGAGAACAACAGTTAGAAAATCAAATATTGACCTTGAGTCCAAGTGAATTTTCTTGCCTTGGAGACTATTTATCTAAGTTTAAAACACTCGGAATTTTATGTGAAGAATGTAAGATAAAAATGGAGGAAGAGCATTGCATCTATCTTATTCTTTCTAAGCTAGGTAGTGCATATTTTGTGTTTGTATCTAAATTTTATGCCATGAGAGAGGCTCTAGGGAAATCTTATGAAAAACCCACTCTTGATTCCTTTTTTTCTTCTTTGATTAGAGAGGAAGATAAGCTTATACAACTTGGAGTGATCAGCACTGCATGTACCTCTAACAAAGCCTTAGTTTCCCAACAGAAAGATAAACCCAAGTATCCCAAGAAGCGACATCCTCGCTACAACAACAAGCAATATAAGGGTCCCAAACCCACTTAGACAACTTCAGCTCCTAATGGTGACAAAGGATCCAAATATAAAAATAAGAATACTAACAGACATTGCAACTTTTGTGATAAAGATGGTCATGATGAGTCCAAATGTTTAAAGAAGATGGAAGCTTTAGAAGTAGCGATGAAGAAGCACAACATCAATATTGATTCTACTTCTTCTTCTTCTTCTCATGGACATGCACTTTTTGCTTCTGGTTTCTCCTTCAATAGACCTTCTACTTCTACTTCTGATAAGTGGCTTATTGATTCTGGAGCATATTATCATATGGCTAAGGATAGAGACATATTTTCTACTCTAAATGAATGTAACACCAAGAAAATATTTGTTGGTGGTGATAGATCTCTTAGTGTTGAAGGATCTGGAACAATACAAGTAGAAAATGGCCATTTCAATGATGTCTTATGTGTTCCAAGTCTTTCTTGTAACCTTCTATCAGTATATCAAATCACTCATTCAGGTGAAGGTAAAACCATAGAGTTTTCACCTCACCAAGTTGTAATCAAGTATCTAAAAGATCCTAATCATGTTCTTGCAACTGGAATTGATAATGATATTACTAGGTTGTACAAGTTTGACAACTTAACTTTGGGTCATCATCTTTTTCATCAGTTTTTGTTGCTCATAGCGTTGACTTGAGAAAACTTTGGCATGAGTGGTTTGGTCATCTAAACTAACGCTCATTGTAGAAACTATGTAATCAATATATGGTGACTGGTCTTCCTCTTGTTTCATGCAAATATTGTGTTTGTTCCAGTTGTGTTCCTGGAAAACATCATCGGGACAATTTTGAAAAACATGCCTCTTGGCACACCTCGGGTCCTTTGCAGCTTGTTCACAGTGATTTGTGTGGTCCACTTTCTTCTCCTTCTTTTTCTGGGTGCAAGTATTTCTTAACTTAAATTGATGACTTTTCCAGACGTACTTGGGTTTACTTCTTAAAACTTAAGAGCGAAGTTCTTGACAAGTTTTTGGCCTACACGGCCCTTGTAAAAAATCAATCTGGCCATCAAATTCAAAGGTTAAGAACCAATAATGGAGGCAAATATGTGAACAATAATTTTTAAAATTACTGCACTACCCAGGGAATCAAAATGCAACACATTGTTCCATATACACCACAACAAAATGGTGTTGTTGAGAGAAAGAACTGCACATTAAAAGAAATGGATATTTGTATGATCTAATCTAAGGGATTAAGTCTAAAGTATTGGGCGAAAGACATCAACTGTGAAAATTACATCGTAAATTGCACTCCCACAAAGGCTCTTAAAAATATAACACCAGAAGAATATTAGAATAAAATTAAACCAAATGTAATTCACTTTCATGTATTTGGCAGTATGGCATGGGCTCACATTCCTGATGAGAAAAGGAAAGAATTGCAGACTAAAAGTGAGAAGTGTATATTTGTTGGTTATTCTGAAGATGTCAAAGGTTATTGACTTCTTCAATCACATTGTAATGAAATTATTAATATAAGAGATGTTAAATTTGACGAAAATCTCTTGGCCTACGATCCTAATTCGACATTTGTGCCTTCTTTGGCCTCTGAGCCTAATTTGGCGGTTGTGCCTTATTCGGCCTGCAAGACATATTTGATGTTTGTGCCTTCTTCTGATTTGGTTTCTTCTTCAGATGATGACAGTGAGGACGAAAATACACCTCCACCTGCTCACCCTCCTCCAGATGAGTCCTTTGAACCTGAACAAGCACCAACTCCATCGCTTCCTAGATGGGTCCCTTCAACACGAGAAGCAACTGGTGATCTTGTAGGTGATCCTTTAGATCAACGTCGGACACATTCACAGTTCTAGCGAGCCTCTTCTCTTTTGGATGAAGTTTCAGAAACTCATGATCCAGAGAAATTTGCAGAAGCTTCAGGTCATCCAGATTGGGATACAACAATCAATGAAGAGTGTCATTCTTTAATGGAAAATGATACTTGGGATCTTGCTCCTCTTCCAAAAGGATGAAAACTTGTCATATGTAAATGGGTCTATAGAACTAATTATGCATCAAATGGAAGTGTTGAAAGACATAAGGCTCATTTAGTTTCCAAAGGATTTTCCCAAGTTGAAGGAATTGACTATCATGAAACCTTTTCCTATGTAGCCAAAATGAATTCCATCTGCCTTGTTCTTTCCCTTGCTACCTCACATAAATGGGAGGTCCATTAGATGGATGTTAAATCTGCCTTCTTGCATGGATATTTGCAAGAAGAAATGTACATGGAACAACCTCCTGGCTATGTCCAGAATGACTCTAGCCTTGTTCGTCACCTTAAGAAATCTCTTTATGGTCTCAAGCAAGCTCCCCGAGCTTGGTATGACAAAATTGGCACCTTTCTTATTGCCACTGGATTCTCTAGATGCCATTCTGATCCTAATGTCTATACCAAGAAAGTAGGAAGCCATATCATAATCCTTGTCCTTTATGTTGATGACCTTATCCTCACTGGTAGTGACTCAACACTTTTAAACCATTTGAAAACTAGCCTTAAGAAGAAATTTGAAATGACAGACTTAGGATTTTTTCACTATTTCCTTGGTCTCCAAGTTTTTCAAACCAATGAAGGAATTTTTCTTTCCCAGTCTAAGTATGCTTGTGACCTTCTTCGTCTCTTTCACAAGGACAATTTTAAACCAACCCCTTCTCCCTTCTAGTATGGAGTCAAGCTTACTACCACCTGTACTTATCCTAAAGTTGATACCACCCTGTACCGTTAGTTAGTTGGTAGCCTCTTATACTTGACTCATACCAGTCCTGATCTTTCCTTTGTTGTTGGTCTTGTTGCCCGATATATGAAAAACCTCATGAAATCCATTGGAAATAATCTAAAAGTATACTTCTCTATGTTCATGGTACAGTTCAGTTCAAGAGACATTACAGTTCAGGGAGAAATCCTTTATTGGTTGGTTTCACTGATTCAGATTGGGAAGACAACCCTGATGATTGGAA
>JZKD02S1647237.1:37108-85138 GCA_000966675.3 Picea glauca | reverse complement strand
TCATTTAGTTTTTGTTTAATTCTTGTTAATAACTTTGTTGTTTTCTTTCTAACCTTTTACCATACAGCTGTCATGACTAGCAGAGCCCAACTAGGCATGTAAGCACTCACTTTTTTCTCATCAAATGACGAAAAGAGTGCAAACACCGAGCATGGGTATGCCCGCCTCAGTGAGACATTTGTTATTTTGCAAACAACACCTCATGATTCCTAATTCTTGGGCTCACTCATTCAGCATATCAATACAGATTAGTAAAACATTTGTAATGTATTTTGGCCATCAGATGCTCTTCTGACCTCACACATTAGGGGGCATCTATTATAACCCTAAATTGCACCACACATGCTTACCTGGCATCAGGCCAACTCATATCTCTTCATTGCCAAAACATCTACTGAAAAACCTCTTTGAAAATCCTCTTGGGTGAAGGTACACGTGCCCTAACCCACTACTGGAGGCGAGTGAATGTTGGCAGGCCTACTACAGCCTGCGTTTACCTATTAAAGCACAAAAACAGGAAATTTTTCGACAGAACAAAAAGCTATGGGTCAGTTAAACTAAAACTCCTGGCCATTCATGGCCAAGAGTTCGTCCAAAACCCTAGCTCCTTCTATCCTATAAAAGAAGGGGTAGGGGTACCGTTTGGAAGGAGGAAAAATATAGCAAAGAAACTTTTCCCATTTGCCAAATCCATTTGTCCCAACCCTTTAGCCTTTCTTCAACCCTAAGGAGAATTAACGCAAAGCAGTTGGAGGACAAAAGAAGAGGAGGAGCCTAGGATCAGGATCAAGGAGCGGTGGCCGGTCTCGAATTTGATTGTAAGTTGATTCATTTTAAAAATAATAAAAGAATACTTTTCTCTTCCCAATGCATGAGTTATCTATGATTTGTGTAATTTATGCTTAGTTTCTAACCCTCAAGTAGAAAAGTAGCATGCATGCATAGTGTTTTGTCTTGATTGCAGGTTGACTTTGGAAGGAGCAGCGCAAGTAAGTAGGCAAAGCGCAACGAAGGATATACAACAAACATCAGTAAAAAGGTTAGTAGTTCCTTTCCACGCATGTATCATGAAAGAGGGGTTTAAGTTTTGGGTGGTAGGTTAAAAAGTCATTTCTTTACGATCAAAATCTGCATGCAAGTCTGACCCTAGTTTGTTAGTCCGTAGGGTATATTTCCCAACAACATAGACCCAAGTTTCAAATTCTAACAATGCACCAACAAACCCTAACTACTAGCCCTTTTAGCAACACCTACGAAGCAAATGAAGTCTCACCCGAAGTAGCAATATGGGGGTTGCAAGACATAGGTGTCTACAACTAGAGGAAGTGTATGATGATTCTAGAATAACAACAGAAGATAACCTAGATATTCTTAACAGTATTCTTCTCAACTTAGCGAAGTTAGTTATATCTTCCTATCTTTAGTAAAGAAAATAATAATGCAATCACAGTATAAAATATAGAAAATAACACAACATCAATCACATAGACCAACAATATTTTACGTGGTTCACCCTCTCCCTATGGATATGTCCATAGAACTTTGTTTATTGATAAGGTAGATGAAAATACATAGTTCTATCTACGGACTCAGTTTCATATCCTTCTCTATCTCTCCTCTTTATCTCCCACCCCTGCGAATCCAACTGCAGGGTCTATCTTCACACCTAGTTGAAGATCCAGAATACAAGAATGCTCTCAGATAAAACACTTTTACATCTCACTCTCTCTAACAACAACCACCTCAAGTCTTCTAGACCTCTATTTATCATTTCATGTGTCTTAGAAACCCTAGACCGATTCCAAGTGCCAAAACCCTAGGTACCAAAACCCTAGGTCCCCATAACCCGCATTGTAAAGACTTTGCCAACATGTTCTTCCTTTTTCTTTGCAAGGTGTTCCAAAGCACCTGTTAGTGTCTTCTTCTTCTTGTTTACCTATCCATGATTCATCTTCCTTGCTGCTTTGTCTTCCCCGATCTTATGTTTTAATGGTTTTCTTTTTCTTTACTTCTATCCTTCTTTTCTTCTTATTTAACCACTTTGACCCCTCCTTGGTTTGTGTGCCTTCCACACACTTCATACTTTGTCTTTATTTCTCCTTAATATTTTCTTTCTTCCTTAATACATGACCAAGGGACAACATCCCCTCAACACTCACATGTGACTCATCCCGAGTCACTGTAGGGTTGAACCTTTTGTATTACTTCAACTGCGCACTATGTGGAGAAGTCTATGATTTATTATCTGTTCCTCCCTATCTTGTGCAGACTATATTTTCTATGTATGGTACCCAATTTCAACTGCACATGGTACCTAGACCCTTCTTCCTTACTTTTACTGAGAGCTGTGAGGAAACGCGTTGTCATAATATAGTTTCAACTGGATCCCATTAAGTAATCCATCTTTCCATTTTCCATTAAGGGTGTTCAACTATGAAGCTCCACCCTCTATAAGATAGGAAACTTTTAATGGCCTAAGCCAGTGTGTCCTGGACTTTCCTAGATGCTTCATGAACTTGTTGTCATATAAAAGTACCACATATCCTTGTTTTAATTCTTTCTTCTTGATATGTTTGTCATGGTAAGCCTTTTCTCATTCTTTTTGTACCTGCTGATGAAATCCTACAATGAACTTGTCTTCCTCTAGTTCCATCAACTGCATGAGCCTATCTTGAACAACATCAGTTTCATCCATACCTATAAATGTTGCAATTCTTAAACTAGGAACCATGTACTCGATATGTACCACTGCTTCCAAGCCATAAACTAACTTAAAGGGAGTCTGCATTGTTAAATTTTTGCAAGTAGTTCGATAAGACCATAACACTGCTAGAATTCTCAAATCCCAGTCATCTTTGTTAACACTGTAAATCATAGTCAGTGTTCTCTCCAAGATCTTATTGAAATCTTTGACTGTACCATTCACCTGTGGGTGGTATGGTGTTCTCTTCTGATGGTGAAATTTGAACTCCTGAGTCAAGGATACAATGGTTTTGTTAATGAAATGTGTTCCTTGATCACTCATAAGGATCTTCGGGCATCCAAATCTAGTTATGATATCATCCAATATGAACCACGTAGTTGTAGCTTCACTACAGTCCTTAACTGCTCTTGTTTTTTCCTATCTGGTCAAATATTCTGTAGCAGTGATAATGTATAGAGCTCTTGTGCACTTTCTTGGTGGGTTGAAATGCATGTATAGTCAACTGAGGTGCTAAAGGCATATCATCTCTTCTTGATGGATTCCCTACTCCTTGGCATACATCACATGCTCTAAAGTATTCCTTAGCATCGTTATGTAGAGTGGGCCACCATAGTCCATCTCTGAGAACCTTCTGCGATGTTTCTTTCCCTGCATAATGTCCTCCTACGATTCCTTCATGTTCTTCTGCAAGAATCAATGGTCTTTCTAACTCCATAACACATCTTCTTAAGATTTCATCTAGTCCCATCTTATATAACTGTCTAGCTATAAGTTGAAAATCTGCAGCACAGACTATCAACTTTTTCTTCTGAATAATTGTATACTCACGAGGTGAATTCCTGTGGATAGGAAGTGGACTATCTCTACAATGTGGTCATCAAATTTTCTGATGGCCAATAACTATTCATATGGTAGTATATCATCCAAACTGGTAGGTTCCTCTCCATGTTCTAATCTGGATAAATGGTAAGGTCCCTTATTCATTCTTCCTGGCTTGACCTCGATCTCAAAGTCATACTCCTAGAATAATAATATCCATCTTCATATTCTCCCCCCTAACACTGGCTTGTTGAATAAGTACTTTAGTGCATAATGATCAGTGAACATCCTAAAATTTCCTCCCAACAAGTAGTGTCTAAACTTTTGTAGTGCATACACCATAGCTAAGACTTCTCTTTCAGTGGTAGTATAATTCATTTCATATGTAGATAGATTCTTGCTAGCAAAGGCTATACGGTGGTCAATATCGCCTGTACCTGGCTGTGCCAAAACTTCTCTTAATGCAATGGGTGAAGCATCAACATGAACATTGAATTCCTTACTCCAATCTGGAAAAAATAAAATAGGCACAATGACCATTTTCTTCTTTAGTGTGTCAAATCTTTGCTGACATTCCTCGGTCCATTTAAACTTACTATCCCTTTTTAACAACTTTTTCATAGGTGTCATTATCTGTGCGTAACCCTTAATAAACTTTCTATAATATCTAGTGTGTCCCAATGCAGTTCACAACTGTATAACTGAATTAGGAGGATGTAGATCAACAATGATAGCAATTTTGGAAGGATCTACCAACAACCCCTGCTTACACACAATGTGTCCTAACAACACTCCAAAGGGTGAAAAGAAAATACACTTCTTCAAGTTCAGGGAAATCTGACATTTCCTGGACTTATCTAAAATTAATCTCAAACATTCAATATAGTCTTTCAATAGACTGAAAATGGTCCATTCAACAAAGTATGCCTCCAAAAACTTATGTGAAAATTACTTAAATTCTTTGACCACCACCCTGGAAAATATGGTTGGTGCATTCTTCAAACCGAAAGGCATCAAAATGTATTGAAAAGAACCCCATTATGTTGCAAATGTAGTCTTATGTTTTTCCTCCTTAGCAATTATGATATGGTGATAGCCTAAACATCCATCTGTGAAATAATAGACTTCCTTTCCTCCTACATTATCTAGAAATTTATCAGTAAACGATGTAGGGAATGGGTCATGTAAACATGCAGCATTCAATTTCCTTATATCTACACAGATTTTGATTTCTCCTGACTTCTTATCCTAGACCACCATAGGGTTGATCCATTCATATTCTTCAACTGGTTCTATGATTTATTCTTCCAACATTCTATCTAATTCAATATTAGCTTTCTGCTTGTACTTGGGATTCAGTCTGTAAGGCCTCTTCTTGATAGGCCTTGCATCCTCTTTCAAAGGAATATTCATTTCTCTCATGGGCCCTTTTATTCCCTTAATGTTTGTGAACTTGGTTGGAAACAAGTTATGCTACTCGTGCAATAGTTTTGTAATCTTACTAATAGTAGCATCATCCTAATAGTCTCCAATAGTAGCCAACTTAGGTTCTTGTTCTATTCCAATATTAACTTTATTAATTTTAATGGGCTTCCCCACAAAAGGTAATTCAATCCTTGACCCTTCTATGACTCTTTGTCCTTTAGTTTATGAAATGTTCACATTCCTAGGATCATCATCTTCATCAGAATTAATATTATAATAAACCTGTAACCGTTGAAGAGATGCAGTCCATTCATCTTATTCTTGTTTAAGAGGGAGGTTAGATACTTCCTCAAATACCTTTTGTCTTACAATTTGTAAAGTATGGTCTATTGTGTGGTACTGAATTTCAAATAGGAACATAGCTATAAAATTCTAGGTCATACCATACCAATCTGTAGTGGCTAAGCACAGTTCTTCTGGAAGATACCAGTTGATAGGTGTAGTATCTAGTGTGTTAACGAACTTATGTACCCACTGTTCTTTAGGAATGATGCTCCAATATTCATCACAACTTTGCACATGGTATTTAGGAAAACTCTGACCTGTGTATCAAACTTCACAACCTTCATCTTGGTCGGAAAAGCACATTGTTAACAAGGTGCAACATTGTACCCATTCCGCGATGTTCTTCTTGTGAGCTTCCCACCATCTGTATGGAGTTTCTTTAAAGGCTTCATCTAGTGCCAACAACCTCTGTTGTATTGGTACAATTCCATCAAATTCAAGTAGAAATGTCTCTAAATTATTCAATCCATCAAATGTAGGAAGACTACTTACTTATGTGCCAATCCAACAAACTACTTTATTCAATCTAGCACACCTCCGTGTAGAGACTTCATACATTATGTTCTGCCAATTTTCCAATTCTTCTTCTAAATTTGATGAGCATGAACTTTCACTTCGTCAACTTAGATTTCCATCTGTTATAGGATTAATATAATCATGTTGTCCTGCTGTTATTTTATATATGTTCTCTAGCTCATAGGAGTGGTCTTCTTCCCTTATAGGTTCTGTGTATCTGTGACCATTATCAGGATCAAGAGGTGCAATGACCCTAAGGCCATCACCCTCGAATGTCATTCTTCTCTTTTTTATGTCAATAACAGTCAAATTGTTGAAATCCCAATCAATTCCTAACAATGCGGGATAGGGACATATATCATCAAATATATCAATCACTTCAAAGTCTACAATTGTCCTCACTCCATCGATGTCTACAGGGACATGCTCCAGTCTTCCAAAGGGGCTCACCACCTACTGATTAGCCATCCAGAGATTAATAGGAGAGTAAATCTATTTAGATTTTCCCATTAGTGCCCAAGTCTTCTTCATAATAACATTTAATTCTGATCCCAGGTCGAGATCACATAGTCCATGTCATAGTCTCCAATCTGAGCACTAAGGTGTAGTTCCTTGCTTGTCCTCCTTTTCCTAGTTACTTGATTAACAACTCTAATCAGCAAAGGATCTATTCTTCCAATTTCATATTGTCTTATTAGGTGTTGTAGCTCCTATAAAACTCTTTCATCTTTAATCAAATTGATACAAGTATACAAGAAGTCCATAAGCTTGCTCACATATTTTCCTTTCCTAAGTGGGACAAATTGATTGAATGTTGGAATCATTTCACATTCATTTACTTCTGGTTGTTCTCTAGATGAAGAAGTTTGTTCTCCTACAAATTCTCTTCTTTCTTATTCAAAAGTGTTTTTTTCCTTCCTTGGATCAAACAATGGCACCTTCTTTGAAGCTCTTCTGATCCCTGATCCATCTGTATTCTTTCCTAGAGTCACCCTATATTATCCCATGAAAACTCCTCCTCTAGTAATAATGACTCTGGGTTCCTCACTATGAGGTTCAACTAATATTAGTTGGACTTACTGGATTCCACCTCGTCTTTCCTTAAGTTTAGGTAACAATACCAGACAGTCTTCAATGAAATGGGCAAATGAATTATAGTAGTTGAAATTAGTGCAAGGGTTCTGACGATCCCTTTCCAAATGACCTGGCTGGGCGCATTTATAGCAAACAATATGACCTCAATCTCAACCCATGCCACCTCCTCATCCTCTTCCTCTAAGCCCACCATGAGGATTGAAGTTTCCTCTTCCTGGGGAACTGAACTACACAACATTTCCCTCTTGCTATAGTTCTCCTTGAATAATATATGCATCCATTGATCTTTCATGCATGATTTCATAAGCCCTACAATCCTTCTCATCATACCCCACAGATTTGCAGAATGTAAAATGAATATTGGTGGGTGTCTGGACATATTTCTTCATATAATAACATTCACCAAGGCGATGTTTGGTTCTACATACCTCGCACCATGGTACAATATCCTTCTTCAAAGGGTTAGGGGCTCCAGAGGTCAAGTATTCATTAAATAAGGGACAATTCTCTTTGTCACAACCCTCTTATTTACATATGATACACTAGATGTATTCTCTTTTCTCCTTTCCTTTATATTTCTTCATGTTTTCAACCTGTAAAGATAAACTAGTTGATTGATTCAAAATCTGACTCATACCTGGAATGGATTTTCCTATAGGGGTTGCTTCTAGTTTCATGGAAATTTTTAATGCCTTAGCTTGTGAAGAGACCTTCTGTTGCATCAGAAGAACTCTAATGTGTGGTAGGAGGATGGTAATGAACCATTCCTTATGTTGTTCATATGGAATTTGAAAACTTAAGTGACCTGTCAGGGTATTAAACCTGTGATCAAAATCCCAAACAAGTTCAATTACCTTCTTCTTGATTTCCTTCAACTATGTAATGCATCACGACTCCGACTTAGGCTTCTTGAACTCTGCACTCAATGCAGTATTGATTTCATTCAGTGGCTTAGTCTGTACAGATCCTATAACAAACTTCATATACCATCTCAGTGCATGATACCTCAAGGTAGTACTAAACTGAGCTCTCTTAACATCTTCGTTAGTGACTTTCTTAATGCTCGATAAAGCTTCACATAAGAACCAGTGTTGGTCAGGATCCTCAGATCGATCTCCTCTGAAAATGGGTAACCTTATTTCATTTTCCATGGATCTTTTCTATTTTCTTGAATGAGTATGTACTAAACTAATTGTAACAATACTCTGAGTGCTCTAATTACTCTGGTTACTCTGGTTACTTAATCCTGCTAAAAAAATAAGAGGAGTAGAAATACTTACTTCCACAGTAGGTGCAGTCCCTAAAGTTTCTGGTTCTTCTTGATTAAGTTCCTCAGACTCTGCTTCCTATTCCCTTGTGAACTTTGAATACTCTTCATCTGATCTCCCTTCTTCTTCTCCACTGCAGAAATATTCATCTTGTTCCAATGGCCCATAGCTTTGCTTAAATAGGTTCGCAAGAGGAACCTTTCTGAATGATCTCCCATTGCGCATGTGTCTAGCCTCTACGTCATTGTTGTTGTCTGAATTTTTGAACATTATCCTTAATATCTATTGATTATTATATCTTCATGATATTCTTCTCATGCAATAGCATCTTAATCTTCATTTTCAAAAGGTGTAGAAAATTTCCTCTAGGTCCCTTAAATAAATACCTCTCTACTTGAATATATGATTCTACTCTATCAATAGAAAACTCAGTAATGTACCCTCCAATAGTGCTATCAAACCAAAGATCCACTACTCTAAGCACAATGTTATCAATTCTCTTGAATGTCTTAATCAACACCACTGTTCAAACAACCGATGGTCTAGATCTGATTTTGAACTGAGTGTCTTCTAGTATGGCTAGCCACTTGTACAATTCCTTGTGAACTCCTGCAAATCAAATCTCATGTATGTTAATAAAGATGTACATTCCCAACCAGTCTTTTGTACTAATTCTAGGGTTCTTGTTCTGAGCTTCGGCGAAGTCCCTTTCCTTTTCTTCTATCCACTTCTGAATCTCTTTCTTTGATGGGAAACAACTTGACATTCCCTCAAGAAAATTTCGGTCCCAACAACAGAACCATTTTTTGGCACAGGGGTAGACCCAGGGTTCAACTTCTAACACCACACCAAAAACCCCTAACTATTGGCCCTTTCGAAAACACCTACAAAGCAGATGAAGTCTCACCTGAAGTAGAAATATGGGGGTTGTAGGACACAAGTGTCTACAACTAGAGGAAGTGCAATATGATTCCAGAATAACAACGTAAGATAACCTAGAGATTCTTAACAATATTCTACTCAACTTCACGAAGCTAGTTATATATTCCTATCTTTAGTAAAATGAAATAATAATGCAATCACAGTATAAAAGATAACAAATAACACAACATCAATCACATAGAACAACAATATTTTATGTCGTTCACCCTCTCCCTAGGGCTACATACATAGAGCTATGTTTATCAATAAGGTAGATGAAAATACATAGTTCTATCTGCGCACTCAATTGCAAATCCTTCTCTATCTCTCCTCTTTATCTCCCACCCCTATGAACCCAGACGTAGGGTCTATCTTCTCACTTAGCTGAAGATCCAGAATACAAGAATGCTCTCAGATAAAACACTTTTACATCTCAATCTATCTAAAAACAACCACCTCAAGTCTTCTAGACCTCTATTTATCATTTCATGTCTCTTAGAAACCTTAGACCGAGTCCAGGTGCCAAAACCCTAAGTATCCAAAACCCTAGGTACCAAAACCCTAAGAGTTATTACTCCTTTTTCTCCGCAAGGTGCTCCAAAGTACCTGTTAGTATATTCTTCCACTTGTTGATCTATCCACGATTCATTTTCCTTGTTGTTTTTTCTTCTTTGATATTCTCTTTTAATGGTTTTATTTTCCTTTACTTCAATCCTTCTTTTCTACTTCTTTAACCACTTCGACCCCTCCTCGGTTTGTGTTCGTTCCACGCACTTCATACTTTTTATTTATTTTTCTTTAATCTTTTCTTTCTTCCTTAATACATTACCAAGGGACAACATTGAGGGATTCCAATTATGGAATAGGGAGGTTTGGAAAAGGGTTAATTCCATACATTATTTGTATAGGCAATGGACCTATCCCTTGAGAGGGAGTTGGTGGGTTTGTAATTCTTCCTTGAGAAGAAGTTTTACCCCCACCTCCTTGTGAAGGAGAGATAATACATGGATGAACTTGGGTATTTGACCTAAGCAAAGTGGAACCAGTTAAAGAGGATCCTAAAATAGTATCACTCATGGGAGTGTAAGATGGTTGAGCCGATGAATTTGCAAGACTAGGGACTCCTCCTAAAATAGGATGGAGATTATGCAAGCGTCTAGAACGACGATGATTTTTTGGTTCCCCTATGGTTCTAACTGGAAAATTGAATGTTTGCAAATGGTGACAAGAGAGAAATAAATAAACAAGAGCTTTTTAACTTCACAAAATAGTATAACTCACAATTGCATGTAATCAAATGAACATCATACATAAATCAATTGTAAATAAACAAGCATGTGGATAGGTGGATTTTGTCTGCATGGGGGAACAATAAAAAAATATGCTCATGTCCTAAGAGACCTATCGGCCTTCCTCTCAATTTAGCACTAGGCCTTCCAATAGCACTCAATAGTGGGGTTTGAAGCCACCAAAATAGGAACTAGTGAAGGTTGAAGTAATTAGTTATAATGAGGGGTAGAGGGTGCATATCCTAAAAGAGTTGGAAATATTTCCCAATAGCCACACAAAATATGATCAAGGTGTGATTGCATCCCACAACCACCACCTAGGTGGATATCCTATGTTTATCCACTAAGTACCTTGGTCAAAGTTCGACATTTATATTTTCGTCCTAAGAAATGGGTCATGGTCTAAATTCCCTCACAAGAGTTGGGTGACTCAAGGAGGGATGCGCAGAAAAATCAGACCTCATCCTTCAAACCTTTACATGCATCTCCTTTCCTTATGGTATAGGAACACTTGACTTGGAGAATTTGAAAGATCCCTATTCTCAATTTCTATTGTTTCAAAATATGAGAACCTGATAACGGGGGGTTATTTGGATGTCTACCCCCAAGATCCTACCTAGACTAAAAAAATTCTTTTTGCACCTCCTGTGGAGGAAAATTTAGTGTGTTATTTAGAAAAGTTTTATATGTGGTGGGTTGAGATATTGGGGTCATGGACCAACCTCATTTGAATTAAATTGGTGTGGATAATTTCCAAAGAAGTAGTCGGATATTTCAGAATTCCTTTGAAGAATGCCTACTTCGACCTCCACTATTCTAATAGAAATTATGTGTGTGAGGAGTGGCTTTGTGTGAAAGAAAGTTAAAAGTGTGAAAAGATTTTTAATAAGTTAAGTGTGAGATTGTATCAAGTGGACTTCCTGTGGTCCTTACAAATATTCTTACCTAACTTACTATGTTTCTTTGGTACAACCTTGAGGAATATTTAAAGCCCCAAAGAACTAGTAATGTGGACATATGGGTCCTTACAAATCCTTTAAACTCCCTAAAAGGTTTTCTATACTAAGAAATATTTTGAAACTATCCTAGAATTGTAGACATGTGGTCATGTATGGGCCCGTTACTTGATATTTTCCTAGATTGTTGTCTAAACTAAGAAAACATTTAGAAACTATCCTAAGATTGTAAACATGTGGGAATGTATGGACCCTTACAAAGATTTAAGATGATTTCCAAAAATAAGAGGAACCCTAGGGGGGATTTGTCCTCTCCTAAATGATTTTTTTTAAGGGAGATGAAATGTCCTCTTAACCACCTTTTTTTATTCTCAAGATTACACTAAGGTGTGAGGGAAGAGCATACTTGAGGGTCAAAATTGATTTTTAGTCCCAAATTAATTTATTTTGAAAAATAAATAACTTCAACTCGAAATTTTAAATACCAAATGAGCCATCCATGTGGAAACAATGTAAAAGAGAAAAATAGTGATTTTTTTTATCCCTATGTTCTTATGTTAGCTAACCTTTCTTGTGAGAAAGGACTCTAAGTGAAGTTTAGCTTCCTTACAAAGTGCAGTAAAATAAAAATATGAAGGCTAGGGGCCCCCAAACCATTCATAAAAACCATTACAATTTGTAAAAATTGAACTTATGTACGGGCTACAGTTCTGACAGGTGTGCAGAGGAAATAATTCTATCATGCACATAGTGCATAGAGTGCATATCTATGTGTCTTGTAAGCTACACACTTCCTGTCACGCGCCGGGGAAGAAATTTCCAAGTGAAATACTCTTTCCTTGGCTCTGAATTTTGACTTTGGTAGGTTGGGCTTGGCCGGTTTTGGTACCTACATATCAAAACAATAAAAAAAAATTCTCTCAAGACTTAAATAGGGAGGAATTTGATACCGATTCTCCAGTATGGTTTCCAATTTGTTGTGTTGGTTTTGTCACATGGGTGAGAAAAAACACAACACCTTCCATGCTTATTTAAGCCATCTAAACAAGACAAAAGTTTGTGAGTTGATTAGATAACCAAATACACATGAAAATAAATAAATAAAACAAAAAACAACTAAGAAATAAAAGTTAGAGAATCTTGAAAGAACTAGAACCATGAAAAGCAAAAAATCACCAATATATAGCTACCAATGGATCAAGATATTGATAGGATAAACACCGTAGAGAAAGGTAGGGACTTATGAATCCCCTCTTCCTCCTTGGGAGGGCTCTTGAATTTTCTAATAGAGAGATATTCTCTTCATATAATGGAAAATGGAAAATGGTGAAGAAATACAATGCCAATCCTCTCAAGAGGTGACTGGAATGGCCCTTGCAATGGTGCTTGAATGATTCCAAGAGAAAAGAAGATTCTCAAAGAACAATTCTTACATCATAACAATACCTTGAAGTTCATATTTTATAACAAACCCATGGAAAATATTTATAGCATCCATTCATGGCAAGATGTAATTGGTTCATAGTGTGAAAAAGGGGCCCTTTACTACACTTCCTAGCCCTTGACCAACCTCCAAGCTAGATTTCTCTTAGCTATGAGTGTGAAATGATGTTGGGGCTTGGACTAGAAGTGGTTGAGAGACCAAAAAGATTCATAAAGTTGTCATTCATGGAAGTGCATGAATTTTCTCATAGAAAGTTGTGCATCTTGCACACAGTGTGTGCTGAGGGCTATGTTAGCCTGCACATTGTGTGCGCGCTTCCTTTGGTGAATTTGTGCACTTTGATTTTTGAGCCAAGTATATAGTTGTTTTCATTTTGATGGAATTTGTACTTGTACATGGACTAATTGATAATAAAATTGATGTCTTTCTTCAACCGTTGTGTGTAATGTTGCAGACAATTTTTCAGTGATAACAGATATGCTAGGACATATCTGAAAAATGTTTTATTGATTTGAGACTATGATACAAGCATTTTTATCTACATCATGACTAATATATTCATGATGTATGTCATGTGTAGAAAGAAAAATGGATTTGTTGAGAAAGACAATTTCCAATGATGGAAAACCTCAAGCATAGGATGACTATGAGAAGGTTGTTGTTAAAAGCTTGTTGAGGGGACTTTAAAAGTCTCCATAAAGCACCACTGATGGGGTAATATCATAGAGAGTGATGCCATCCAGAGAAGGTATAAAAACATTCATACCTATGTGGAATAAGGTGTGAATGAATTTGGTAGGAAACCATTTTGAAAAGATTTCATTATCTTAAAGATATGCAAATAAAGTTTTAGTGGTTGTTGTATTTCCATTGATACCCAAGTAGGGTATGATTAAGGAAAAGAATCTGAATAATAGAGAGAGTAATTCTATGGCATACAAAGATGAGTTATAATATGTTATCACTGAGAGTCACCCTTAGACTGCGAGAGGATAAGCCCAGTACCCATCAAATTGTTTGTGTAGGTATGTTTATGAATGGAGGTCAAATGGACAAAACTCAGTATAAGAATGTTTTAACACATAAACTAGACAAGCAATGCATAGAGAAATGAGGTCCTCATTAACTTCATTCAATGGTTTAAGGTTAAAGGTGAGAAGAAGGAATACTTAGTGAGAAAGCTGGTCAAGTCTCCCATGGGCATTTGACCTTCAAGTATCTTGGTGAAGAAAAACTCAGTCACAAAAGCACTCTTGAACTCAAGTTTCAAAGACTGAAATATGTCACACCAACATAATAATCAAACCTCCATTACCATAGAACTATAAAAACTCGTCTGGATCCTCCATGGATGAGCATTTCAGCATAAGGGGAAATAACATAACAAAGGAAGTATTGGAATAGGTCATAGGAGCATTATAATCAAAGCTAAATTACAATACAACCACAACCCTCATCTTGATTCTACATGCACAAGTGTTTCAACATAGTTTAAACAAAGAGATGAAAGAAGATGACTTCTATTAATACAAAAGTCTCAAGTCTCATACAAAACCAGAGAACAACTTTTTTATCAAAATATTACAAAATAGGGAGCTCTTCTCAACCAATTGACGACCATAAAAAAATATTGAACTGATCTATTTATACTCATATTAATCCACAACTGCCAGGAGTGTGATTTGGCCATTCCACTTAAGGCTTTATGTCTATGCATCCTTCTATTAGAATGTTCATGTAACCTTCTGTTAGAAACAAGCTGAGATCAACATGGGTTTGCAGGAAAAAACCGTCCATCATGGTACCTTGGGCTTGTCAGTGTTTCATGGAAACCTGCACAGGATATCTAGCTAAAGCATACACAAATAAATCTTATCAAGAAAAGGAAGAGAGATACACAATGAAGAATGAGAATCAATGCATATTATGATCTAATCAATGAGTGATTGGTATTCACTCATATAGGCAATGACATCCTATAATTAGAAATGCATGTATAATAGTGATGGTCTAAGATTAGAAAGACTAAAATAGAACTAGTTAGTTAACTCCCACTGAACTAGTGTGCCAAAAATAGAAATTTCTCCAACACCCCCATCTAAACATCACTATGGAGTAAAAAATGAGTCCTGGCTACTAGGCCATTTTAGGTACTCATGTACAATGAAACTAATGAACACTAAATAAAAATGAGGAAAGAGGGAAAACCACGTGGGAACAAACCCCCCCCTCAAAAGAAGATGTATCAAAAGAAGAAAATGGAAGCTGCTAGGAAACTATGTTCTTCACTGCAAGACAATCCCGCAAAGTCTGAAACTTCTATTCACTGAAAGTCTTCGTGAAGATGTAGAAATATTTATGGATCTGATGAAGTCCTTTGGAAACCTGTCGGGCCTTGTACCTCTTGATCCTGTGGACCCATCTACACCTAAAAATATTCCTTTCTGGTGGAAGTGGACCCAAATTCCAAGTCTAATTTTGTAGGAGTGAGTCATACTCCTTCTGCATGGCTACTTTCCATAATGTATTTCCCACAACCCTATTGTAGTTCTATGGATCAATAGATTGAACCATATAGCAATGCATGGGCATCGCAGGTTATGAAGTTGAAAATACATGAGAAGGATCCTCATGTTGAGATCAAGTCCTCCTCGAATTGAATGGATTCCTTGCAAGGTTTCCTTCTTCCTGAAGTGTGGTTTGTGCTTTCTTGAGCATCTGTTGAAGCTTTGGAACTGGATTTTTATTTGGTTGTACTACCTACTTATTTCAATGAACATAATCTGAGTGTATGGAATCATCTCTGATGTCTGAAAATGATGGAAGCACAAGAGTATATGCATGTTGCACTGGAGGTGCATGAAAAGTACTCTCCTTATGTGTAAGTAGAATAGAGGAGTCATTGTCAGAAAACTTAGTGAATTTATACAACCTTGATTTGTGATCCACCTCACCAATTACAATGATGTAATTGTCATGCATGTCAATTATTGAAACTAAATCTGATGTAAATTCAATCTTTTTACCTTTCTAAGTGATCTGATAAACTGAGAGAAGATTCATAGAAATATTTGGAACATGTAAAACATTCTCAAAACTAACATTGTGGAGTTCCAATCTCCCTTCTCCTGCTACTTCTACTGGAGTATCATCCCCCATGAGAATAGGGGGTCTTGAGCATGGACTCAAAGAAGAGAAAACTTCATCTTTCGCTACCTTATGATGGGATGCACTAGAATATGTAATCCATGAATCAAATGAGCAATTAATTTCGACAAGAGCATAATGATTACCTTTCTTAGGAGCATGATTTTCTTCCTTCTACTTCTTGACTCCCTATGGAATGATGTTTCCAAGGTTGTTCTGTTGAAGTGTCTGTTCCATAAGATTGATCTATTTTTTCATGCATGTGGTTTCTTCATGATTTGGTTTATTGCAGTAAGTGCATTTCTTTCCCTTCTTCTTCTTCTTCTTGGAATCTGAAGAGTGTTTGGAACCTAAAGAATCATTAAAGGGTTTGGAATATCCCTCCTTCCCATTTTGTTTAGATGACCCTTTTCCATCATGCATGGTGAGTGCATGTGCTTTGGGATATTTCATGAGGCCTATCTGTATGAGTTTTGTTTTCTCTTATTTAAGAGACTCAATGAATTGAGCCAACGTAGGCATTTTCAAATTCGTTCCAAAAAGACATCTACCAGAATGGAAATTGGAGACATATACAATGTATTGTGGTCCTAGCTTGGCCAAGATTGTTAGAATAAGTTGTTTCTATTGTGTAGTTTTTTCAATACCACATTCACCCAAGCTCAAAATCAAAGATTTAAATTTAGTAAAGAAATCTTGTATATTATCAAAACTTTTAGGATCTAAGGTATTCACCTCTACCTCAAGCATATGACCTCGCATCTCATCCCGCTTTCCAAAGAGTCCTTCCATGGTGGTCTAGATCGCGTTTGGAGTCTTGCATGTAACAACATGAAACCATAAATCAATGGAGATTAACTCAAGAAGTATTCATGTGGCCTCATCCTTACGGTTCACCCATGTCATCTTCTCAATCGTTGATGTAGGTTCTGTTTCTGTCACCATCGTCAAATTATACAGTCCTTTCCTTCTGAGTTAGAATTCTTCCTTGGGATTCCAATCAAAATAATTGTATGGTGTGAGGATTAACACAAATTTTTGCTATATAATAGTTGACATATCCATCTCTCCCATTGTTTCTAAGAACCCCTAAAAATTTACTCTCAATCTGCAAGTGAAAAATTAAGAACTCACAACAGAAAGGGCACTTTAAGTGAAAATTTGTATTAGTTTCGGGAGACAATCTTCTGACTTACTTTCTGAGAAAACGGTGAGGAATATCTCCAAACGATTGAAAAACTACTTGCAAAATGAGTTTATTTACTTCTCACATGAGTCGTTTCCTCAAAAACTTAATATTTTGGGAGCAATCACTGTAGAAAGGTACGACCACAGATTCATATCAGTTTCAAGAGGCTATCTTCCATCTTACTTTCTGAGAAAACGGTGAGGACTCTCGTAAAATGGTTGAAAACCCACTTGTAGAATGGGTTGATTCACTTCTCACATGAGTCGTTTCCTCACAAACTTAATATTTTGGGAGCAATCACTGTAGAAATGTATGACCAAAGATTCATATTAGTTTCAAGAGGTTATCTTCTGTCTTACTTTTTGAGCAAATGGTGAGGAATATTTCCAAACGGTTGAAAACCCACTTGTATAATGGGTATATTTACTTCCTAAGTGAGTCATTTCCTCAAAAAAATAATATTTGTGGAGAAATCACTGCTGAAATGTACGACCACGGATTTAACTCGTCAAAACTCTGATTTTCCTTATTCTTTGGCTTGTCTGGCTTGCTCCAAGCAACATAGCTCTGATACCATGTCAATGTTTCATGGAAATATACACAGGAGATATAGCTAAAACATACAAAAACAAAGATTATCAAGAAAAGGAAGAGATATACATAATGAAGAATGAGAATCAATGCATATTACGATCTATTGAATAAGTGAGTAATCTTCACTCATATAGGAAATGACATCCTATAATTAGGAATGAATGCATAATAGTGATGGTATAAGATTAAAAAGTTTAAAATAGAACTAGTCAGTTAACTCCCACCGAACTAGTGTGCCAAAAATAAAAGTTTATCCAATAGGGCTGATAGTTCTATCTCCACGACAAGACCCTTCATGCATTCTATTTATGGAGTGAGCCATGGTTTCAACCACCAGTCCTTATTTTATTAACTGATCTCTCATCGGGATCGAGATGAGGCTTAATTCCTAGGGGGCTTCCACGCGTTGCTCTCGTATTTGATGCTATATAAGGACATGATTGTGGGGCCGTGAAGGGCGGTTTGGATCCACACCGCTTTTGTGCCCACAATATGGTGCTTATATAGAATCAAATCTAAGAGTAGTGTGTGGAAACCCCCTAGGTGTTAAGCCTCATCTCGATCCCGATGAGAGATCAATTAATAAAATAAGGAGTGGTGGTTGAAACCCCAACCCACTCCATAAATAGAAGGCATGAAGGGCCTGGTCGTTGAGACAAAACTGTCAGCCTGAGGTACCAAGATGGACGATTTTTTCTTGCAAGACCATGTTGATCTGAGATTGCATCTGACAAAAGGCTACACGCACAGTCTAAAAGAAGTATGCATAGATGTAAATATTTCAGTGGAATGGCCAGATCACAGTCCTGGCAATTGTGGATTGATCTGAGTATAAATAGATCAGGTCAAGATTTTGTTATGGTCGTTAATTGGTTGAGCAAAGCTCCCTATTTTGTAATATTTTGATAACATAGTTGTTCTCTGGCTTTGTATGAGACTGGAGACTTTCACATTAATAGAAGTCACCTTCTTTCATATCTTTGTTTAAATTGTGTTGAAACACTTGTTCATGGAGGATCCAGATGAGGGTTGTGGTTGTATGGTAATGTAGGTTTGAGTATAATGTTGTTGTGACTTGTTCTAGTAATTCTTTTGTTATATTATTTCCGCTTATGCTGAAATTCTCATGCATGGAGGATCCATACGAGTTGTTATAGTTGTATGTTAATGGAGGTTTGATTATTATGTTGTTGTGACATATTTGAGTGTCTGAAACTCGAGTTCAAGAGTGCTCTTGTGCCTGAGTTTTTCTTCACCAAGTTGCTTGAAGGTTAGATTCCCATGGAAAACTTGTCCACCTTTCTCACTAAGTCTTCCTTATGCTCACCTTTAACCTTAAACCACTGATTGAAGTTAATGAGGACCTCATTTACCTATGCATTTCTTGTCTAGTTTCTATGTTAAAAATTCTTGTACTGAGTTTTGTCCATTTGACCTCCATTCATAAACCTACCTCCACAAACATTTTGATGGGTATTGGGCTTATCCTCTCGTAGTTTGAGGGTGACTCTCACTACTAACATAATCCTTGAAAGAAAATACAGGAGTAAAGAGTACCATGGGTACGATAACCAATCTAGGGAGATTGGGAATAAAGGTGCCCAGAGTTAGCACATTGCATGGAATGCACTGAGGAAATGCATGTTTGCATGAAAGGGAAGATAATTTATTTCCATCGAAGAAGGAGGACCTTCCAATACTCCACTTTAATTGTGTAGTTGATAAACAAAAGGAAGAATTTGGGTGTCCATGAGTGTTGGCACCCCAGTTACTATTGAAGGAGGAATGCTTGGGTGCATTAAAGGGAAACTTTTAGTTTCATATGTACTAATTTGGGATCATGATCATCCTGTAGAAGGAAGCATAGTCTTGCTACAATAATGAACAAGAATGATTAAACCTTATGGTGAAGAGGTTGGCTAAGCTCCAACACACCCTGACAAGGTGCCTGCCATGAGTTTAGAAAACTTAAATCACTGTAAGGGTAGATTGGGTATGGATGTGACCATGGGGATTAGCACACAGATTAAAGGCATTAGATATTTGAATTGCATTTAGAAAAATTTGGTATTCTAAAAGGATGCATACGCAAATAATGATATTTCCTTTTGCGATGTACCCTTGAATAGGTGAGAATGACTTGGATTGTTAGTATGCATCGTTTGAAAATATAATGTGTATGAAAACTAACAATTTGTTTGGCTGAGGATTGTTGAAATTGCAGGAAGAAAAAGGGTCTTAGATATGGTAGCATTGTAAGCTCATATGGAAGACCAATTGCATGTTGATATAGACTGTTATGGAAAGAAAATGCCCATATTTGTGAATCTTGTTCCTGTGTGGAACAAATCTTAAAATAAATATGGAATTCATAAATCTATGGGTGACAGATTTGCAACAAAATTCCAAATTTGAAATTAAGGATAATATCTCATAATTTTTGTATACTTGTGATAAAGGTGAGATGAAAAATATTTTCCTCAAGAAGACAGGTGAAGGATAACAAGTTGGAAAGCATGGAAAAGGCTATTGATTGGGATAGGAGAACAATCCATGATCACCTAGAATACATTTTGTTGTGGCAATGCAAGTTGGAGGGATTCCTTGTCAGAGAAAGTCTAAGGGACGTATCGACTATAAGGCTCAGTGAAATCTCTAGAGTTATTCTTGTGCAGGAAAGCCTTGGAAAGGCAATATGGATCACCTGATAAACTGTATATAACAGAAGGGGATGCCTGAGGCTGGGCCTGGAGCATGAGTGACCGCAAGGAAGAGGAGACTTTAATCATTTTTATAAACTATTGATTGGGATCATGCACCTAATGGGTATGTCAATGAAAAATAGTGAGTCAAAATAAAAATATAGCCATGTGGATGCAAATACACAAACTGCACAGATAAGTATTGTGCTATATTATGAAAATTTTCCTCTTGAATTTTGCACAACAATAAAATTTTGTCGCATGAAATTGTGATTAATATGCTTGTTGTCTAAGAATATTGAGGGTAGGTAACAAAGGCCAAGGGTCTGGAAAGGAACCAACCAAGAAAGAGGATCAATATTTCTAAAGCAACTGAATAACAAAGGCATGACAAGTGTTACTGAGAAAGAAAATCGAGGGCAGTGTTCCCTTTTTTAAAGGGGAGGGGATTGTAACACACTTGTTTCCTCTAGCTTGTAATTAATCATTAATTATGATCACCATGCTATGGCATGAGAAAAATGTAAATGTATTATTATTTAGATTGCCAATAATTAACTGTGGGGGTGAAGCCTTGAAGTACTGGGCATGATATCACTAGAGGAAAGGGTGAGGAAACCATAGAGAGGGTTCATTATGTCAAAATGACCCAAACTCTCTTTGTTGAAATAATAAGCCTCATATGGACTCCAAGGAAGAATCAGTTAATGAAAGAGAGAATGATAGTTGAACAATCAACTACCCCCATGAATGGAAACATGGAGGGTTTGTCTGAGGAGACAAAATACTGCCAACCCAAAGTACCACATGGTGCAGTTTTCATGTAGGCCCAGACTGGCTTGAGTTTTATTCTGAGAAAAGGAAAAATAAAAGTCCAAAACCTTCCTATGGAGGAAAAAGGTGTGCAAGAATAAACATGAAACAGAAAAGAAAGAGACCATGCGCACAGGGGGAGTGTAATCAAGATATGTGAAGAGGAAGAAAGGAAAGGATAATTTGTTCTCGTTACTGGGGAGAACACAGGAAATAGATGATCTAAGCAGAGGGTCACAATATTGATGCTGGGGGAGAATCCGATAAACCTTGCAGAGGTTGTGATAGAGAAAGAACCTCTGAGAAATTGAAAAAAACTCCCTAATGATATCACGGTTTGGCATGGGGGCGGCCAGAGCGCTAAGAATTAATGCCTTTGAGACTATAGTTGAGTGGAGAGGCTAATACCCACATTTAGTTGGTTGGTGATCGAATGTAATAGATAAGTATTTCATTTACCCTGTGAACTTGGATTGAAATGCATGATTTTAATGTCTGTAATTGTGATTAATTATTCTTCGTGTGAAATTAATAGTTATAATTCTTACTTATTTTCTGTAAGTTATTGCATTTGAATGGGTGTAATGTGGTAATCTTTCCCACTGGGCTAGTTCGAAAATACCTCCCCCTGTTTTAGAACTTAAGTCATGTGAATTGGAGGGTGCTCCCTTCAAACCAATTGTCCAAGCGACCACATGCTCATGTCCATGGACTTACCCAATTCATGACTAAGAGTTAATCATGTATCCCATGAAAAGTTTTGAAGGACCCATATGCCCAAGGTCTGGGAACCCTGCATTAGGCTTGAAAGGAGCTAAGCCTTTGTGTCTTTGGAACTCTAGGAGTTTGAAACTATGGAGTGTGACAACCTTACCATTTGCAAACCAACCAAATTCAACTTGTTGTTACAGTTACCCATGAGGTTGACCGACGTCTAGTGGTTTCTCTAACTGTGGCAGATAGACCTATCCCACCGTTAAAACCTGACCCATTTACAAATCATGAAGTAATGTGAGCCGCAGTTCTGAGGGTATTCAGGAGTCACCGTAACCATTGGATCTACACTGAGGTAAGTTCGTCGTCAACTAATTTGGGAGAACATATGTGTTATAGAACCAAACTCCCCCAAAAATGGAGTTACGAAGTGATGTAAGCCATGGATATAAGGAGTCCATTAAGAACCCCTCTTAAACATATGATAAATCAGTGGATAGACTCACGTACGATACTTCAGAGAAGTCCTATTTTGGAAGAGCAGACAAACCATAATGCCGAAACCCCAAAGGCCAGAGTTGCGAAGTAACAAGGAATGTAGATCTAGGGACCCTTCAGGAAATCCCATGATTATAGATCTAGACCATGGTTAGCCAGACATTGACCATTATGAGAGAAAGGAGGCAACCATACAATGAATCCCCCAAACGCTGAAGTTACAAAGTAACGAAGGCCATAGATAAATGGATCTACATGGACGCATCTCGACTATGAGATCTAAGGGTGCCGAAAGGCCATCTGCCCATACTAATGTGGCACACGGATGTCACCCAGGGTGACGTGGACTTGTGAATGATGTGGCATGTGTCACCTTGATTAGTATGTTTCGCAGATACTATGTTATAACCCTATATTTCATAGTATCACCTAGTGATTAGAATTTCTTCCTCTAGTCATATTTGATTGTAAATAATATGTTATTCTAAAAATGATTGACAAAAATAAAAGAAAAAGAAAAAGAAAAGAAAAGAAAAGAAAAAGAATAAAAAATAAATGAAAAGAGGGTATTAAAAATAATAAAAGACAAAAAAAAAGAGAAAATACAAAACCCCATGAAAAATAAATTTGGTTTGAATCATACTGTATAATCATGATCAAGATTTTTGAATTTATGTTGATAGGTTAGTGAATAAATTTGGTCAAACAGTTTAATATTGGCCAAATTAGTTAGGTTAGAGTAATAATCAATCCAACAGTCTAAGCTGGATTAATATGTTAGATGCCTAGGTTAGTTCATAGGTTAGTATTTTTATTTCAATAAAAGTTGAAAGGGATTGTCAAAATACCCCTTGTTTGATTAAATTTGGTATTTCTAGCTTAGGAAAATAAGACCATGGTGTAAAAGTGGAAGAAGGTAAGCCTAGCACTACCCATTGCATATTTTTATCCTAAGTTTCTAACAAATAAGACGTTTTTTCGTATAGAGACTAAGTTTTTCCAATGTTGTCAGTGGAAGCATCCATCAATGCCCAGATTGATGGTTCTCAGCTCATTCCAGACCCCCCTAACCTTTCTGTCTTTAACAGTGGGGGGGGGGAGGTCGCAAAAGTGGTTTCCCCCGGACTGGCCCCACCTAACATGTTGCTCTCAAAACATTTCAGACCCCCCCAATCAAATCCAATTACCACCTACCCCACCATCCAGAATCCTTCCAAAACACTACCCAAAACCACTCACCTCTCTCTGCCACCGTACCCCACTTTCACCTGCCATATGTCCCATCCTCCATACTTGTTACCCAATCAATTCACTCCACGTGACCATTAACCATGCCCTCATCATCCCACACCATAAAAAACACCTCCATCACACTGTAAAACCCCGTTCCTTCACCCTATGATTCTATTTACCAATGCATACACTGTGGACACCGCACCAAAACAAAATTTCAAGCCAATTGCCATGACTGCTCACTGTCAATAGGCATAATTTACCTGGGTAATTACATTCTGTCATTACTCTACCTTAAATATTTGTTAATCATGGTCCCCAATGCCAAATCTACTGATTCATCCAAGAACCTAATCCTTCCCGCTCCTGTCGACCTGGATCACATCCCCTTGGTGGATAAGGATTATAAGATCACAAAGACGAGGTGCGAATTTGACTTATTTGAATTTCAATCTTGGCTAAAGGATATTTTTCTATATCAGAGCGATGAAATTGGACTATGGGAGTCTAATTTACCTTTATATATGTTCCCCCAGACCTATCATTTCCCCAAATTCTCTTTCAAATGCCAAGATCAGTATTCGCCTGACCAAAGGGCCATTGTTGCCTCCTCTGGTGAAACCATGTTCACAATTACCCTTGAATCCATTGAACAGATGTTGCAAATCCCAAGAAGTGACTCTGCAATCTAGTTTTCCATTGAAGCCCTAGAAGACCTATACCAGAAGCTCACCTTCCTCCAAAGAGCCTAGATTTTCTAGATTTTTCTTCCAGAAGACGCCCAATTTTGCAAGAAAAATCCCCCTTATTCATCCTCCATCTTCTTTGTCAGGTCCAACCATATCATTTCCATTATTTTTTACCTATTAGGTTATTTCTTAGATGAATGGGTAGATGAGCCTATCCTAGGTTTTTTATCCATTTTTTCCACAGAAGAAAGAGCCACAATTCAATTTAATTTGAGTCATTTTATGGCTAATAACATTCATGATCATCTTTTCAGGTTCCCAATAGAAGGAATGTTTAGATATTCTTCAATCCTAGTGTATATGTTCTTGTTTTTTCAGTCAGACATGTTTCCATGTGCATTTTAGAAATTGAACCAGGAAGGAAACCCACAATCATTGACCTCATGGACCTTGTTAGTGAGGAAACATTCTACAAAGTACAGCTTCAAGGACTTCATATACCATTTTTATCACCCAGTGGTTTCCATGCTGAACAACAAAACAGAGTCAATGATCAATGAAGAAGTTCAAAGAATCCTTCACCTCTTTGATCTAGCTAAGACAGAGGATTGGTATTTATACCAAAACCACACAGAGATAAGAGTGTATGGATGTGAGCTACCACCTTATAGATTTCCCAAATAACTCCCCGTGAGGATATTTTCACTAGAGTACATAAGACAAATGGTGAATTCATATGACATCCATTGTTTTATATTTAATAAGAAACAACAACTTAGAATCAAGAATCAAATTGGTCCCTTCATCTGCAACAACAAATCAACATGAGAATAGGTAGATAGCCTCTTGAAATATATGAGGCTTACTCAGAGTTCCACATGGTCTTATGACCCATTTGGTTTCATCTCAGAGCTCAGAGTCAAACAAAGGAGCACTCCTTATGCTCACACATAGAAGCCATAAGTGGAGAAGTATATGAATAGGCATAATGGAAAGAAAACATATCGCTAGAAACATAGGAACAACCTTCCTCTGTCACTGCTTCACATACCAACACACCTCAAAGGAAAATAGAGAAGAGAGAAAGAAAGGAATGTTCTCCTTCAGTCACAGAGGTATCAACCGAGGAATTCTAGGTTTACATAAAGAGGGACAAGACCAATCATGCACCGGACTTGCTCAAGGAAGGAGAAATGTAGTCCACCATAGTCATGGAGGGACCACATTCTTCAGCCTCTTCAGACTGTTAGTTCAAAGTGTCCACATCATCATCTCAAAACAAATAGACACTACTGTGTCATCTGAATCAACTTTTGAGAAAATAGAATCAAATATTTTTGACAAGTACAAACAGATCAAACAGAGAAATTAGCTCCTCAACAACAACATTGTTGAGTTGTGGAAAAGGTACAAAGATTCTCCTTATTACCATGATTTATGATATATTCTTGATTGACTTTTCTATTAATTAGAAGTAACTAGGAAATAAAATGACTAAAAAGTCTTCTAGAAATTTCTGAATTTCGAATTGAATTGTTTGATTTTATTGTAGAAAATGGACAATTGTTGTTACCTCAAGATAATTAAAGAGATCCCGAAGATACATAAGCTATTGAAGATCGAAGGAATCAGGAATAAAGTGGTTTTGAAGAAGATTGACTCTTTATTTTGTAATCTTATAAATAGTAAAAGAAATCATGAGGATCTCTCGATCCTTGGGATAGCTTAATTTACTCATATCATTGTAATATATAGAGGATGATGAAAAACAGAGAGGTGCATGAAAATTATCCAAGCATTCAGATCTATGAATTGTTGACATTCTGTACAAATAGTCCATTGTAAATGATTTACCAGTTATGGAATTAATAAAATCCTTGAGCGTTTTGATCATCTTTGCGTACTAATTTTTTAGCAACAGTATCTTCTGAAGACCGTGGGCCTAGTCAGAAGGAGTTAATGTTTCATTTGTAATCGTATCAATTCTATTTCAGTTTTTTTATTTGATATTCCTTGCTATAGTTAATATTAATTCATGCATGTATTGATTCCTTTATAAATTGGTTATGCTATTTAATTATAGAGGATAGATGTTTCATTTGAAGGTTATCGATTGTTGTTCCATTTCCCATTTCTATTAGATTATTGTTTGACCGTTCCTCTCATTTTTTCATACTTTTTTCCTTTTATTAAATTAGCATTTGTTGTTCCTTTCGCTTAAATTCACATTTGTTGTTCCTTCTTAATTTTATAGTAATTCGCCATTTCTTTTCCAGCAGGTTAAATAGTCATTGATAAATTGATTCATTAATTGTTTTTACAGATTAAATTATTGTTTTCTTAGATAGATGAAACATATTGTTTCATTAAGTGTTTTCATAGATTAAATTATTGTTTCTTAGTTAGATGAATTCAACAAATTAATTAGTGTCTTTGATTCACAGTGTGTTAGCGATCAAATTACAATTCTATGGAGTGAGTTCTTAGTTTCAGAGTTTTTAAATGTGTGAGGAACTTGATTATTGATAAACTCATATTTGATTTAACTACACAATTTTAACCTCTACAACTATCTACATAGACTTTGCTGATATTCTTGAAAGAAAAGACAAAACCTCGGTTGATAAACTAATGTCAGAATAAGGTTGTTTTTAGGACATATTTAGAGCCCAACAAGAACCTATTCTCACTTATGGAAGAAGACCTCCACTGCTCAACACAGATTCTTGTCAGCATTTGAAACAGAGAAAGGAAGAATGAAAATGGCATTTCTACAAGAACAAGTTCCCCATCCTAAGACAACTGCATATTATAATAAGACGTCCTTTGAGTTTGATGTAAAGGATGCCCATCCAGTGGACCAGATGGATATGCATAGACAGATAGGAGAGATGATATTCTCTACCTTGACCAACACCTCAATGATTACTTAAAAGTTGTAGGTGTCCCTGAACAACATCCAGTCCCAATTGAAGCTGGAGAAAATCTCTTGTTTGGCTAAGGACAACAAAATTAAATCACTAGAAGAATTGGTGTTGAAGATTGGGTATGACCCAACAAATGTCAAGGCAATAGAGGATTTATTGAAGAATACAAATGTTGATATAGCATCTCTGAGAAAGTGGTTGAATATTTCGGCTACAGAAGATTCACAAGCCAAAGAAGTGGCTGAGACTAAAGGCCACAAAGAAGAAATGTTGAATCGTATCATGGAACAGAATGCACAGATAAGAGAAATGGAAGCAGAAATGGATAAACTGATAAAAGAGAAGGAACAAAATGTGTAGATGGCCATGATTCCACTGGAGGTAGTCCCTCTGACAGGAATAAAAAAAATAGAAGAATATACATCAACAGAGATTCCATCATCAATCCCAGTACAAGTTTTATATGCATTTGAGAAACTTTTAAATTACATGGAAGATATGTCCATCCAAGGGGAAGAGATCATAAAATTACAAGAAGAGGTAAGGAATTTGCAAGAGATAAAGTCAATGTTCCAAGCCAGTCATCATGAAAATATGCATAAGTCTCAAAGGCTTAGTCAACAAATACAACAACTACAAAAAGATATTGTCATGGCGAAGACCTTAGCCCAAGCTAAGGAAAACATTTGGGTGGATATCAGCAAGTCCATGTCAGAAATATGACCATCCATACAGATCATATTTGAACAACATGAATTGGTACAGAAGGCTAGGGAATCAATTGAGAAAATAAAATAAGGGTTGAAGAAAGACCCACAAAGGCCACTGAGCTCATCATATTTATAAGAAGGAGTTAGAAGAACTGGAAATTGAAGATAAAACAAAGACCTTCTTTGAGATCAAGAAGGTCTTGACCAAGAAAGGATTGATGTTGAAACTAGAAGAAAAGGCTCGAGTGATGGACATAAGAGTGAAGATATTTTTCAGTAAGTTTGAAGTGCTACATAAGAAATTTCTTCTCGAACTATTAGTACTCAATGAAAAGTTGATCACTCTGTCAAATTACAAACATAAAATCAATGCAATTGCAAAGGACAATTCCAAATTTGTAGGGATACAGGGAAGCATTATTGGTTAAGCTTTCCTAGAGACATTATAGTTTGTGTTGAGCTCCAGTTTTGTCATACTTTTTTCCATACAAATACACTCATCATTACACCTTCTCCCCACATTTTGTAAATAATATATCGCTAATTACACCATAAACCTCCATTATCTCTTATTATTCATCCTATGTGGTTAGTACATAATTTTCCAAATTTTTAGTGATAAAAAGGATGATTATACAATAATTTTGTTGATGATGGTTTAATCCTATGTTTCTATGTCCAAGCAACATGTTCTGTACTATTCAGGTTCTGGTATATGCATTGTTCATGTTCTGGTACCCGTATTGTTCCTGTTCCAATACCTGCATTGCAGGTCATCCGATACTCCAAGTCATCCGGTACCAGAAAGTTCTATAGTCAACCAGTACCTGCACATTCATATGGTACCCACACTCCATGTAATCCAATACTCTATAGAGATCCGGTACTACCTTTGTGTTCATCCGATTCCAACTCTCTGCCTCTTCTGGTACCAGCTTCATCCGGTACCAGATTGTGCCTATTCTGGTACTAGCTCCATCCAATACTACCATCGCATTGGTATGGTACCCATATTCCCAACTATGTGCATCCAGTACTAAACCCATGCCTACAAGATTTTGGTACTAATTCTTCTAATCTGGTACCAACTGTTCTAATCTGGTACCAACTGTGCTAATCCGGTACTATAAATAATTCAAAATTTTGGAAAGCTTCTAGAGGAAAATCGGGTACATGGGTTTTGTCGAGAGCCATGTTTACACGCAGACACATGAGGTAGAATTCACCCATATCATACGTGTGGACCCCCAACTCAGGGGGAATGATCATGCTAAAATTAGTGAAAATCTCAAACTACCAACTTGTGCCTCGATTTATGTGAAGATGGCATCAGATATAGAAATTCTACAAAATGGGTTTTGTCTAGAATATGGAAAATTGAGTAATAAGAGGGTCATTTTTCAAAATTAGAATTGGTTTGGAAGATATGGGTGGGGGCCTAACTCGAATCTTCCCAAATTGCAATAAAACCCATATTTTTGAGGATTTTATCTAAAATTGTAAATTTGAAATTTGAGCATTGGGATTCGATCCCATCCACTCATAAATGATTTTTCATGTATAAATAAGCCTCATAGGGCTATGAGAAAGAGCCATTAGTTTCAAAAAGTTTTTGTAAGTAATAGGTTTTGATATTATATGAGAAAGTGTGGAGCTATTGCTTTATAATCAAGGAGCTGATATTTTTATAAAATGAAAATTATTGGTTGTTGAAGACATTCTACATCCTTCAGATCTAAACTAGTCTTTTAGGAGCATGCCTAGGTCTGGTAGGGCCCCTCGATTCGAGTATGTCCATGTTGTTATTTATTTTTCTAATTAGTTTATAAATTTGATTGTATTTGATTTCCATGCACTGTGTTTTAATTCAACAATTTGATTTTGCAATTGGTTTCATGAACAACTCGAATTTATTCCATTCCACTCAAAGCATCATCATTTTGCATTTAACCTCAATCATACTCATTTTCCATTCTTCTAATAAATGTGTTCTCATATTGCTCTATTTATGTGCTTAATGATTATTTGACCAATGATTTCTTTCTTTGTGCCTTGCTTTAATTATGTCGATTCATGATTGATTAATTTGCCATCTATTTGTTGCTCACATTATTCAATAGTGTTTTTCCTTCCTAGCTGTGTCAAATGCATAAAACAGAGTTTTGATCTTTAGTTGGATATTTGAATTCATTCATGAATAGAAGACATAGAAACATAGGTTCAGAACTGCACTTATTACTTACAATTTAGAGTGTGTGTCATCCTTCATGATGTTCTTACAGATTGATTAGCCATGCAAGGGCATCTACATTTGTTTATGAGTGGATTTCCCTTCTCTTTTCTTCATTCTTTTCACCCAAAGATTGCACATTAACACACACCACCCATTATGCATATATTCATTTTCATTCATCGTCTTTCCTTGCTTGGTTGATTGCAAATCCTCTAAGTTATGCAATTGTCACCAAGAATCCATTTCATTTTCTTCAACCATGTTTCCAGATTTTATTTGACTGTGTACATTCAACCTTTTGAGTCAACGACATATGTATTCCTCCCTTCTTTATGATTATTCTTTGTTGAGTTCTACAGTGTACATTGAAAATTCTATGTTCATCTCTTCTTAACCCATCTAACATTCATCTTTCTTGACAGAGTTGGTATTTATTTTCTATCGCATAAGAATTTCAATTCTTTGCTTCACATCTCTACAACATCATATTTACTTATTCCTTCTCCTTCTTGTCCATGATTGATGCATCTGACTGTGGAATATTTCGAGTTTAGATTTAATTTGCAGCCTTGCTTGATTGTCTTTTGCTTAAGATTGATTTTAGATTGTTTTCATCAAAATTTCTATAGTTTGCTTTCAGATCTCTTTATCTTCCTATACCTTTGGATTACTTGCACTTTAATTTCACATAGTTTCAATCACCAATGGACAGATTAGAGGTCTAAATTGTGAGATATGGCCTTCCCGCATTGGAATTCTTCCTAAGGTGTTAGTTTCTATTGTGAATTTCATTTATGTTTGCTTGTTTATTTTATTGCATTTAAGTGTGGATCCGCTATAGGAAATAATCATTGAAGGAAAGAAAAATTATGTAAGCTACTCACGATTAATCACACGAACATCACCCTGAGTGCATGATATATTGTGATCTAAACCTTTATAGCACTAAGTTATTCCTACATCCCAGTGATGAATCCTTAGTTTTAATTTCCTACAGTGTGGGTTTGAAGATTGTTTTGTCGGGTTTAGATTAGGCTAGACTAGGCTTTGATCCTGCATTTCATGCACCTGCACCTCAAAGCTTACGAGCCCCGATTGATAATTAAATGTGGGAATTAATAGTGCATATGTTTAGCCCCAACATTTTGGCGTCATTGCCGGGGAGGTGCTAAAGGGATTAGAGCATAGGTAGGTTTCTTTTATTTCTCCAAAGCCTTGAGTGTTACTTTCATGCAAGTGTGTTTCTTTTCATGCAAGCATGTTTATTTTCATGCAAGTGTGGTGTGATTTTAAGGATGACCTAAGGGTGGACAGAAGACGATAAGACGTGAGGGAAGATCCCATGCATCCACTTTAGTGGGGTTACCCCAAAGTTGGGTTGTTCTCTTCCTTTCAGTAGTTAGAATTTGTGTTTTATTAGAATTAGCCATTTTTATATATATTAGAAGAGAAGATAACTTCTGTGAAAAGATAACTTTGTGACAACAAGGTCCTAGTAGCACGGTGGCGCTTCGAGTATATAATTGGTTTGCTTACATTTTCTTTTATTTTTCTTCTTTTTTTTAGGGTTTTTAAAAAAGTGTTTGGGCACTGTAAGAACCCCCCTCTACACTAATCTATGTGTGAAACAAGACCCATCAACCAGAAAAAATAACTCAAAGATGATAAAGATTTTAACAAAACTCTCTCAAATCCTAGCAGCAGTTGCGATCTCTGCCTCTCAAGAAGAGCAAATCTTGGCAATATTCAAGAACCTATTTTCCTCTCCGAAAGTGATAGAAGAAGAAGAGTTCCATGAGATACATCCACAAGAACATCTAAAATCCTTTTGTAATCACTCTTTCTAACCTATAGGAGAGACTAAAGAATCATGGACCACATTTGATGGAGAGCCACCATTAGAACTTGAGATCGAGGAGTTCTTGACATGCATATTGCTAGATCGAGTATGCATCCAGGAGACAAACCATCTGAAAGAAGATGATCTGCATGGCATGATAGAGGGAGACATGTAGAGTGGTATAAATGAGGAAGTGAACCAAGAACATGAAGATTACATTGAACATTGGTTCCATACAACAACAAGATTGAAGCACCACTCTCTTCTTCGACAACTCTCCACATCATCATCAAAGAAGATGGTTCTTCGTATTCTGGTATACATTAAATATTATATTTCAAACCCGAGTATGAATGTGTTTCCACACCTGTTACACACATGGCTACATTGGAAATATTCTTACACATGAAATATAATGTCTTGTTCTCAGGTAGGATAGAGTAAAAGTTGCATGTTAGTTAACCTAGTTCTAAATAAATGCAACATATTTTCATGTTTATTTTCAAATAAATAAAATGAGATGAAGATAATATTGGTGATCTATCATCAAGAACCAAAACGAGTTAAGATATTTCTTCTTCTTATTACATGCATATTTCTGACTATTAGTAATAACAATTGCTCATAATCCTAATCTTTAAAAATATTATGGGGATTTACAAAATCGTTAAGGTCTGGCTAATGATTCCCATAGGTAACTTGTACATCCTAGTTTCATATTAGAACTTGTTATTCAAGCATTCTTATCAAATAGTAGCAGGAGAGTGAATGAAACTTCTACTTGTGAAGGAACACAATCTTATATGGAGAAGATGAACTTGGGGACTAGAGGCACCTTTAGGTCATTCTATCATGGCCTCATCCACCACATATTAATTAAGTTTGACCATGATATGTATTTCGACTAATCTCAATACATAAGTCTATTTTTCATACAAACAATCTTTTATGGGCAATCTATAAAATATCTTCCAACTCAATACCATCCCATCCTGTAAAAAGGTTTTCAAATATTCTCCCCCATTCACCCATGCGAAAGCAATCTATAAATTTTATCTTAAGGGTAAATATTGGGACAAGAGAATTTGATGGAAAATGGGTGTAAGAGGCTAACCCGTCGGGATACTGAATAGGTCTCCTAGCAGCGGGTACCGGTCTATGGTATAACTAGGCAAACCCATTAGGGTACTGAACAGGCTCGTGTGCAATGGAGAATTCTTCCTGGGAATGATATTTCTTAGATGTCAAAATTACCCCATCGGAGTACTGAACAGCCTTGCTGGCAATGGGTTCTGGTTTTGATGTCTTTCATTATGCCTAATCTATATTTGTCCATATGAACAATATACTTGTGTAAATCGTTAAGAAGAAGCATGCATGGTTGAACAAAAGGCCAATGAACCTTATCTAATTGCCTTTTTAGAATGTCTATAAGATGGTCTTAAGACCCTGTCATTCATACCTAGGATGTCATTATCCTAGAGGTGGGACCCATAAGTGGAGGAGTCTAATAAACTCAAATGTGAACTTTATCAATATCACTTGAACGACATAAATTCTCTAAAAAATCAAACATGGATGGTTGGTTTCCTATTGGTTTCTCATTTATCAAAGACGACTTATCTCCTCATGTTCTCTTGTTTAAGATAAGAGGGAAAATCCTCCATCATAATTTACATGGTTTCTTGAGCATACAATTGTTAATGATTGATGAAATTGTATGTAATAAGTAATTTATAAATTTCCTTTATGCTTGTAATATTTTAAAATAAATTTCATTTAAAATTTTACAAGAAAGAATAAAGTTTAATTTTTGGTTGTTTCTTTAAGCATGGCATAAATCTATATTTCTTCTCTCATAATAATAGTATTGGTTTAGTTCTTTTAGATTTTTTTGTTCTGGTACTACTGGTACAGAAACCAGTAGGCTTCTGTACCAACAATACATAAATTTAAATCTTTTTCGAGGGTACTTTTTGTAGGATATTTTCAGCAGCTCTCATCTCTGGAATATTTCATTTCTCTCCTTCAGTCAACATGCACTGGTTCCACATAGTCCACTTTAAGCTTGCAGAAATTTTGTGTGCTAATGAGAGTTTGCATGAGGACATGCAAACCAACAGGTTTGGGGGTGAGAGAGAGAGAGACATAAGGAATCTCAGAAGATCAGAATTCATCAACTCTCTCCTAGATATCCATCAGTTCTCAGCCTTGCTCCACTTCATCTTTAGATTTCGGTAGTCTACATCATGATTTTGCAGACATTTTTCATGTTTTTCATAGTTTACACTTCAACATGCATTAGAATTCAAAGCAAGGGTAACTTGAGGTAAAACTGGTACAAATATTTTCAATTTACTAAGAACTTAGAAAACATGATGCATAACCACTATTGCCCACTCCGCACTCCACTATGAATTATCACAACTACTCAGTAAACCTTCCATCTTCACTCCACTTGTCATAATGAAAAATATACTCGGATGATAAGACCAAGTAATGAAAAGGAAATATGTGGTATACAAATACAAAGCAACATCTATAGTCTCTTCTCTTCGTACATCATAAATCATTCTTAAGTCATCTCAAAGAGGATGAAGTCATTGTTTCCTATCCAATAAAAGAACCACAAAGTAAATATTGGTCTTAAAATTGATGTCCAAGTTCATACGGTCACCATCACCAACATTTTATAAACCATTCTCCATATGCACGCCATTCACCATCACTCTAATACCTCATCCACTGCTTGTCTTCCATTTTTATGATAATTTTGTTTCTCTGTTTGAAATCAATCTGTGGAAGTTTCCAAAGTGTCATTCCACAAGAACCAACACTTACACAAAAGAAATAATGTCACATAAATCTATAAGCAGAGTATCATAAGTTCTTCACCTTGTTTGCATGAGGACATGCAAATCCTTGTGTTTGGGGGTGTGTTGAGCCCCATTTTTGTCATACTTTCCGCCATACAAATACACTCATCATTACACCTTCTCCCTTCATTTCGTCAATAATATATCGCTAATTACACCATAAACCTCCATTATCTCTTGTTATTCATCCTATGTGGTTAATACATAATTTTCCATATTTTTAGTGATTAAAAGGATGATTATACAATAGTTTTTTTGATGATGGTTTAATCCTATGTTTCTATGTCCAATAAACATGTTCTGTACTATTCAAGTTTCGGTATATGCATTGTCCATGTTCTGGTACTTGTATTGTTCCTGTTCTGGTACCCGCATTGCAGGTCATCTGATACTCCAAGTCATCCGGTACCAAAAGGTTCTATAGTCAATAGGTACCTGCATAGTCACCTGGTACACACGCTCCATGTCATCTAATACTCTGTAGTGATTTGGTACTACCTTTGCGTTCATTCAGTACCAACTCTCTGCCTCTTCCGGTACCAACTTCATCTGGTACCAAATTGCACCTATTCTGGTACTAGCTCCATCCAATACTACCATCGCGTTGGTCTGGTACCCATAGTATGGACTATGTTCATCCAGTAGTAAACCCCTGCCTACAAGATTTTGGTACTAATTGTTCTAATCCGGTACTAGAAATAATTAGAAATTTTGGAAAGCTTCTAGAGGAAAATTGGGTACATGGGTTTTGTCTAGAGCCACATTTACATGCGAACATGTGTGACAGAATTCACCCAGCTCACACGTGTGGAGCTCCATCTTAGGGGGGATGATTCTGCTAAAATTAGTGAAAATCTCAAATTGCCAACTTGTTCCTCGATTTACATGCATATGGCATCATATATAGAAATTCTACGAAATGGGTTTTGTCTAGATTATGGAAAATTGAGTAATACGAGGGAAGGTTTTCAAAATTAGAATTGGTTTGGAAGATATGGGTGGGGGCCTAACTCGAATCTGCCCAAATTGCAATAGAACCCAGATTTTTTAGGATTTTATCTAAAATTGTAAATTTGAAATCTAAGCATTGGGATTTGATCCCATCCACTCATCAATGATTTTTCATGTATAAATAAGCCTCATAGGGCTGTGAGAAAGAGTCATTAGTTTCATGAAGTTTTTGTAAGTAACAGGTTTTGATATTATATGAGATAGTGTGGAGTTATTGCTTTGTAATCAAGGAGCTGATATTTTTATAAAATGAAAATTATTGGTTGTTGAAGACATTATACATACTTTAGATCTGAACTAGTCTTTTAGAAGCATGCCTAGGTCGGGTAGGGCTCCTCGATCCGGGTATGTCCCTGTTGTTATTTATTTTGCTAATTAGTTTATGAATTTGATTGGATTTTATTTCCATGCACTGTGTGTTTTAATTCAACAATTTGATTCTGCAATTGGTTTCATGAACAACTCGAATTTATTCCCTTCCACTCAAAGCATCATCATTTTTCATTTAACCTCAATCATACTCATTTTCCAAGCTTCTAATAAATGTGTTCGCATGCTGCTCTATTTATGTGCTTAATGATTATTTGACCAATGATTCATTGCTTTGTGCCTTGCTTTAATTATGTCCATTCATGCTTGATTAATTTACCATCTATTTGTTGCTCACATTATTAAATAGTGTTTTTCCTTCCTAGCTATGCCAAATGCATAAAACAGATTTTTGATCTTTAGTTGGATATTTTAATTCATTCATGAATAGAAGACACGAAAACATAGGTTCAAAACTACACTTATTACTTACAATTTAGAGTATGTGTCATCCTTCATGATGTGCTTACATATTGATTAGCCATGCATGGGCATCTACATTTGTTTATGAGTAGATTTCCCTTTTCTTTTCTTCATTCTTTGCACCCAAAGCTTGCACATTAACACACACGACCCATTATGCATCTATTCATTTTCATTCATCTTCTTTCCTTGCTTGGTTGATTTCAAATCCTCTAAGTTATATGATTGTCACCAAGAATCCATTTCATTTTCTTCAACCATGTTTCCAGATTTTATTTGACTGTGTACATTCAACCTTTTGAGTCAACTACATAAGTATTCCTCCCTTATTTATGATTATTCTTTGTTGAGTTCTATAGTGTACATTGAAAATTCTATGTTCTTCTCTTCTTAACCCATCTAACATTCATCTTTCTTGACAGACTTGGTATTCTTTTTCTATCGCATAAGAATTTCAATTCTTTGCTTCACATCTCTACAACATCATCTTTACTTATTCCTTCTCCTTCTTCTCCATGATTGATGCATCTAACTGTGGAAGATTTCGAGTTTAGATTTAATTTTCAACCTTGTTTGATTGTCTTTTTCTTAAGATTGATTTTAGATTGTTTTCAACAAAATTCCTACAATTTGCTTTCAGATCGTTTTATTTTCCTATACCTTTGGATTACTTGCACTTTAATTTCACATAGTTTCAATCAACAATGGACAGATTAGAGGTCTAACTTGTGAGATATGGCCTTCTTGCATTGGAATTCTTCCTAAGTTGCTAGTTTCTATTGTGAATTTCATTTCCGTTTGCTTGTTTCTTTTATTGCATTTAAGTGTGGATCCACTATAGGAATTAATCTTTGAAGGAAAGAAAAATTAAGTAAGCTACTCATGATTAATTACACGAACATCACCCTGAGTGCATGAAATACCGTGATCTAAACCTTTATAGCACTAAGTTATTCCTACATCCCAGTGATGAATCCTTAGTGTTAATTTCCGGTAGTGTGGGTTTGAAGATTGTTTTGTCGGCTTTAGATTAGGCTAGACTAGGCTTTGATCCTGCGTTTCCTGCGCCTGCACCTTGAATCTTACGAGCCTTGGTTGATAATTAAATGTGGGAATTAATAGTGCATATATTTATCCCCAACAGTTGGATCTGAGTATTCAACATGAGATAAAACATATCTTCATCACTAAGCCTACTTTCACTAAGTATATTGAAATGGATGAGATATACAAAAAGTTACTCAAGATTTCCATCCCCAGTAAAAAGAGATGGGAAGATCTATGTGCTTTACTCGAGTAAAGACAATTTTGAGGTTTGAGTCGGCATGGAGCAGCCAGCCAAAGTCAAAGATATGATTCACCAACCATTTCCACCAAATCATCACCAAGGATGTCAACAAATGAACAAATCCATATATTTTGTATCTTAGAGATCTAATTAGTTAGGTATTTCCTCCTTAATATCCTAGTCATTTATGCCAGGATATGTTGTAAATAATTTTATAAATACTTCTTCCTTCGAAGTATTGAGGGTTGATTTTTGCACCCAGGAGATATTGTGTAAAAGTTTCAAAGGATCGACCAGTAATAAAAAGGCTTGTTCACAAGATTCTTGTGTCATATTGTTGGTGATGTATTTCTATCTTTGTTAAATGTTTTCTCTGTAATCATTTCATGTATTTCAAATTCTAATCATTGAAAGAAAGTCAATAGAATAAAACTTATCTTGTATACTATGTCTCTGGGTTTTTAATGATCTGTATGTTTTCATCTAAAATTGAGTGAAGGAATTATTAACTGCTCCTCTGCTTAGTGTAATTTCCCCTCTTATTCATATCATCTAATATGAATAGATCCAACAGTTTTACTACCCTGCCCTATGAAGAAAACCTTATAAAAAATTTAATATGATTCTCATCTTTAAATACATACCCCATAGCCCAATGGAAAATTAAGCATTCTTTCAGACAATTATTACAAATAAACCAACAAATTCGAACTGTCATAACTAGCCTAACATTTAAAAGTTAAAAAAATCTAAATCATATAGAGAGATCCCTCTCTGAAGTTGGCAGGGATAAATCCCAACTTCAAAAGTGGTTTTGGGAGTTACCTCTATCAATTTCTTCTACCCTTCTACAACCTCTAGAAAATACAAAGTGATAACATAGTGGTGACCATATTATGGAACTGAACAAATTTTCCAACTTTATGAATTATTTTCCCTAAGTAATAAAATTTTATTTATGAACAATCAATGATCTAAATTTCAAGAGATAAATGTTCAAATGTTGTAAAAATTTGTAAATAATTAATTAGGTTTTTAAGATTGAAGTTTTGGATCAAAAAATAATTCATACCAGATCTCATCTTGATCCAGAACCTGTAAAAGTAGTAGATAATCCTGAAAAAATGATTAGAAAAAGAAGTACAACAGAAATTCAACAAAGTAGTATTTCTCTTCCTAGGGCCACCTCTATTCTAGAGTAATTTGTCACAATCCAAGACATTCAGTTTGATCTACCTTTTGAGCATAGCCTTTTTAGAACCAAATTTGATAGCTTTGTGGATGATACAATTCTATATCAAGATATCCTCCAACCTCGTACACCTGAAAGACACTCTCCTAGAATATATCTTGATCAACGAATCATTCAAAACTTTGAAAAGTTACAATATCTAGCATAACACTTTGATCAATATTTTCACAAAGCCTACATTCAAGAGTCTATTGAAATTTATGTCCTGTCCATCTCTGCATCTTCTATCAATCATCAATTATCTCATACAATATCTTCCAGCCCTTCTTCTTCCACATCTTCCACTACTTCTCCAACAATTGTATAGGTTACCATGCAGCTTGCCACAACAATTCCTTCTATCCATCTGCTTCCACTAGTCATGGTTGCAAGGTATGCTCCCCTTGTTTTGGTTGCTCCCTTACACAATATGACCTAGGATTACCAGACTAGGATTCCTCAATTTAATAACACTAGAAGTGTGACTTCACAACAACATGTTGACAAGATGAATGACTTCTTTGACTTGCAAGAAGTAGATGATGAAGATGTCAAAATGAGGTTGTTTTCCCAAAGCTTAACTGGTGAAGTGAAGAAATGGTTCAAAACCTTACCAGATGCTAGCCTTAATGACATTACTTCCTTTCACCAATATTCTATCAATAGATGGGAAGTTAAGAAAAATCCACTTCAAATATTATCTGAATATGAAAGTATTAAAATAAACCAAGGGGAAAGTGTACAAGATTATTGCACTCGTTTTAACAACCTTTATAATGCAATTCCAACAAACATTCAACATTCTCAAGGCTTATATTTGATCAAATTCCCCGATGGTTTTGATGTTGACATGTCTTATCAATTAAGAGAGAGAAACCCAACAACTTTGGAAGAAATGAAAAAATGTGTTGTGAGTGTAGAGGAAAATATGTTGGCTAAGAGAGCTAGACAAAGAACAAAGAGGAGAGTAACTATCAAAGATGAGCCATCCACCTCTTCTGTTGATGCTAAAATAGACTCCTTAGTAAGAATCATGGAAAGAATAATGGAAATATTAGATATCACTGATAGGAACCCACCTAGATAAAATCAACTTGGTCCCCAAATCAGAAATCCTAACTTCAGGAGAAATCCACCCCAAAATCAAACAAGGAGAACCTAGAAAACAAAGAGAATAGAGAGGCCTTGATCAACAGATTAGACCTCCTTTCCAATAAAATTATGTTGATGAAGGGGAAGAAACAATTGAGGGACTGGATTATGCTCACATCAATCTTATGGGAATAAATGATAATGATTTTATTTTTCTTACCCAAGAAGAACATGATCTTTTCTTTCTTTCACAAACTAAAGTTGATGAGGAAGAATCAGAACGAAAATATTTTGAAAATGCAATAATGGAATTTCATATAAAATATAATTTGAGAAGTAAGAATTCCAATGATAATCCAACCTGTTGGGTTATTTAATTTCTGTAATAAAATCCCACATAAATTGTCAACCAGGTTCGTAAATTGATGAACTGCAGACACAGTATGTGTAAGTTACTGACATAAGTATACTCTAGTTTGTCTTTCCAGGAGCAAGAGGACTAAGCAATCACTTGATCAAGAAAAAAATCAAACCAAACTATCATTACTCTAAACTTGAACTTAACAATCAATTAAGGGATTAATCACGTAAATTCTATAAAAATCAATCATCTATTGATTAATGAAAACAAAACAACAATTTCCCCAGTAGTGGGAACACTTGCAACTCTCAACAAAGAATTTAAACACGCAGCTTGTACAGTAATCAATAGTTACACTCGAATGTAAATAGAAAACATGCATTTAAACTAAGTTCTTCACTCCTGAAATGTTATCTCTCGTTGATACAGTACCTCTAGAGGTCACACCACGCATAAAAAGCAATTAATTCAAATCCCCAAAGACATAATCTCATTAACAACCTATGCCCTTAATACCATAGAGTCTAAATACAGTAATCGATTATTTTGCAGATACAATCCATTCTGTCAACAGTAAAATATGTATTCAAAGTTTATTGAAATGTGACCAGGTCATCACAAATCTTCTATATTTAATATTAATTCTTCTTATCTGAAAATAAGTGATGAAATATTTCCTTGTAAATAGATATGAGTTATAGAAGTCTCAGCATGCTCATACATCGCATTTTAGATCATTAGAATGTGCTCAATAAACCATCCCTTGTTAATTTAGAATCAATCCTCTGCATATCGTATTATAACCTCAAGTTGTCACATATACAGTAGATGAACTCTGGATCTTAATTTATCTTTATCCAGTGAATGCGGTGAGTGCTTACTTATTCATCATTTATGGGAAGTACTTAAACGAGTTATTTGAGATTAATTAAGCTACAAATAAAGATTGGAACATTTATGACCTTCAAATGTCTACAGAGAAGGAGATATACTTTAGTGAAATACATGCATAAAATCGCTTATTTGCAATCTATGTGTTCATATGAAATCATCTCCATTTTATTAAGGGCAAGTCGATTCATATCTTAAGAGAAATCCCCAATGGGTACATAACACAAAAAACATCAAGAAAAACTTAGAATATAAAGATCTTTCCACACCAATCCGTTCAAAAATGTAGCTACAACAAAGTAAATAACATGTAATATACATATAACTCAACTTACCAGGGGAGGTGGGCCCATGCCTTCCCAAGTAGTGAGTGGAAATGATTCAGTAACTCACCACGCTTATGAACAAGAATAAATAAAAACATAATTAATATCACACATCAACCCTTACTTTACTCACAACACATCCATCATAATATCAAGACAAGAAATGGATAACACGGTTTTTCATTAACTTTTGCAAAGAGTATGTACAACATAAAAATTACACAGAGTAAACCCCCTCATATATATCTAGTTCAGAGTATATCAGATTACATTTCTTTCCCCAGTTCTTGGGATCTCTGGGCCAAAAATAACTAAACAAAACTAGAGGATCTTACTAACCATGATTTCCTCTATCTCAGGAAATCATTAAAACCATCTTAGATATCGTCCTGTGCTAAGTTTGAACCCCGATCTGGTGCTAAGCTAGAGGATTTGTTTGTGGTTCGATACCTATGTAAATAGAAGACTGTTGGGTGCAAGGGTGATGCAAGCGATGAGTGCACACCTCTACTCACCCGCTCTCAGGATTGTTCTCATTCATTAATGAGCCAAAGAGGCTCCTTGGACTCCCAATGGAATCTCTGTGAAAAACCCGGTCCATAGGTCCTTTCTTCACCCACACGACCTTCTGCACATGACCACACTCTTTCCCTGATCTTAATTTTAGGTTTTCGGGGTTTCGTCCTTTATGATGTCAAGAGTTCCTGTACTCTTGAATCCCAGATCTTCGATGAGCTCTCTTCTGGCCTTAGCCCCTCCTGGTTATTCCCTGGTCCATATGACTTCTTTCCATAAGACCACAACCTTATATTCCTTTCATTGGGGTTTTGGGATTTAAAATCCCGATGTTCTCCAACTTTCGTTAGCCCTCCAGGCTAAAATCCTGGCCCACGTGACCTTCCCCCTATATGACTGCATTCATACCTCCTCATCGGGGTTTCATACTTTCCAATGTCCAAATACACATGTCCTCAGGATTCACGATTCCTCAAATCCCTATTTCCCGCAATACTGACAGCTGGCAACTCCTGTCCATCTTTAGCCTGATCAACGGTCGTGATTTCCTATGAAACCAATGGCTCCATATCTCCCTCAAGGATTTAGGGTTTCAAATGTCGAAAAACATTTGCCCACAGGACTACCGATCCCTCGAATCCCAATTCTCCACTATGCTGACAGCTGGCCCCAACACAACAGAGCTTTCCTCCTTATCCAATATGTTGACAGCTGGCCCACAATGGCACTTTCCTCCTTATCGGTGTTTCGAGCTTCACGATCTTGAAATGCCCAAACTTCTTGCTATCAGGATTCCCGATATACCGATGACCAAAATGCCGATAGACGACTTCCTGTCGGGACTTTTCATGATGGCTCCGATTGCTGCCACGCGTCCCCTCAAGATGGACGGTTCAGATTAAACCTCAGGATTTCAAGACTTGTGATGTCCCAGCTTTCACGACCTCAGGAACTCTGATTTCCCGAGTGCCAATATACCGACTCTCTTCGGATTTTTGACACCTGTCTCCCCAAATGGACAGCTCAGATTATATCAGGGTTTTCACTATGGACTTCCCTGATCTCTTGTCCACGGGAATGCCGATATCCCAACTCCTGGCACCTTTATCTCTTCCACATGTCACCACAAAAGGATGGTCCAGATCGCTTCTGATTAATTTCCCATGGAAATTCCCGATCTCATGTCATCGAGACTTCTGATTTCCCGATATGTGAAACCCCGATGAGCCAAGCCTCCTTTCGGGATTTCACCTTGGATTTTCCCGATGGTAAACCTTGTGCAACTCCTGTCTGATATGATGACTGATGGGTATCTGCTCAAGATCTGATGGCCCAGATCCGTTCTCTTGCACGCTTACTCTAGAGGCTAAAATTTGTGCGCCTTCACCCGATCCAACGACTGATGGGATTTCTGAATGAGATCCAATGGTTGTCGATCTCCCCCTTCTATAGGCTTCTCCTGAGCTCCTCTTGGACATAGAAACCAACAGTCCATATCTTCTTCTTCTCCAGACGATCTGATGGCGGCTATGCTCCCTCCTGAGCTTCTGCACTTTCTTCCCCACCTTGGAATATTTTCCAATTCCTCAAAGGCCTCAACCTTTGCTTCATCTCTGCGAGTTCCACAAATGTGAGTTCTTGCCTTGCGTTCTCCACGACATTGTTCCTCCTAAGCTTGTATCCTTCTTCCGGATACTCGAAGGATTCTCAGACATCTGCGCCTCTGCAGAGCCTTCACGCACCCACAGTGCTATCTCTCCCGAGCTTCTCAAACACTCAGACCCCTAAAGGATTTTGTATTTCTTCCTTATCTCCCACAAATGGAGAATATATTTGGATGCCCTCCTTGCTACCCTTCTGCTCAAGAAACCTCTTGCTGAGTCTGCAGGGTGTTCAACAACCCTGTGAAGATCCCTCAGTGGATTCTTCCTCTAACTTCCAGAACTCAAAGAGTTATCTCCTCTTCTTTGTGCCCGTCTGCACACTAACTCAAATTCCCACCTGGCAGAGTATGTTTTCATAGAACGTTCAATAGTTATTTCCCCATCTCTCTATGCCCTCCTGGTAGAGTGTCTTCTTCCAGAACTTCTAGCAGTTTTGTCTCCTTCTCCTGTGAACCTATACACCCACTCAATGCCCACCTGGCAGAGCTCTCAGAATCCTCAGTGATTCTGGTTCTTCTTCCTGAACTCATAGCATAGTCCTTCTTCTGTGCACTCCTTGAACTTTCTCAATGCCCACCTGGCAAAGCTTCCCAGAATCCTTAGTGATTCTGGTTCTCCTTTCTGAACTCACAATAGAGTTACTCCAACTGCACCTTGTGCTTGTGCTCAATTCCCACTTGGCAGAGCTTTACAGAACTCACAACTAAGTTCTGTATGCAATTGTGTCTTTCATACACATCCTTGCCTCCAAGGTATTCAACAACCTTGAGGTCTTTCCTAAGTTGTTGATTTCAGCTCTTGTTCCGCAACACGTCTTTGTCTGAAACCGCAGTATTCAGAAGTGCATCCTCTGTGCACGGCTCTCAGAACCCACAGTGTTCTGTCACACCCTCCTGGTGTGAAGCCTCAAAGACCTTCAACCCTGAAATCAAACACACTCCTGCAAATGCAAACCTAACATACATCTACAACATATAAGAACACTCACAGACATCCACATAACACAAAAATACATGTAGAAAAAATTTCTTCTGTTTATATTAAAATGGAAAATGCTTGTTTATACAAGGTGTTCCTGAGCATGGCCTGTAACAAGGTCTCGACTCTTCTCTCTTCTGCTCTCTACACGCAGATCCTCTACTCTTCTCAACTTACTCAACTTACTACAAAATGAGATACAAAATCTCTTTTACCTGAGGGGGCTCTTCGAGCTCTTCCCTCCAACCTACCTACCCTATTCAATTACATTGAATGGGCTGTCTAGTCCAGAATCAGATCTAGATCTTATCCATTCAAACATTAAAGGTCGATCTTATATACAGCCCGCACAAAGGCACAACTCTACAGATCACCAACTTAGACATTTAATTACATTCAATTCAAATTTCAAATGAGGTTGTTCCTCTCTTCAGCTTGAATGCATGCACTTAACGTGGCTGGATGATTGGTTGGCTGGCTGACATGGAGAGATTCTCCTGCATCAAATGGAAATGGTCAACAAACATTACATTAACCATAAGAACAATACCCATGTTCCTAACTCCATCCTAGGTGCATGCATCTAGGATAAGCTACAACCTTAGGTACTGGAATGTCTGCGTAGGTACTGGAAAGACAGGAATAGTGTAGGAACAACTGTTGCATTGCAAAGGTAAGTGTTTTTTATCATTGGTAAAAAAATAGCTAAAATATCCTAATTAATTTATCAAGAACTTCATAAATTATCGAAATAAACAACTTATACCTCATGTTGTAATCAGGATCTTTAGGCAAGCAAATAGGTAGTAATAGGAGGTAATAAGTTGGATTTCAATGCCTAGGTAGAGGGGTAAATGACCAGAAGAGGTGTATGGTGAGTGACAAAATGGGAGCTCAACACAACCAATAAAGATTCTGACTTTTAAAAGACAACAGATACACCTGCAAAGAAAGGTCCTGATAGCCTTCCAAAGAAAAATTCATAGGTCCCCCAAAAAAGATTATTTGACTCTGTATAAAAAACAACTCAAATTGATGTTCCCTCCACCAGTCATCCCATATATAATTCATAGAAGAATTTTGTTGAGAAAACATATCTCCCTAATCAAAATAAAACTCCAACCTCATTCATCCTGGAAAGTGAATTGGCAAAACTCAAAATGCCTATTCCTCTGACAGAGTTGATGAATAATAATTCTTACAGATCACAAGTGATCAAATATATGAACATAGATCTAGGAATGGGAACAAACATAGTAAACATTTTTTATGATCAACCAGAGTTATTGTTTGGGCCTGAAGTTGATGGAACACCTAAAAGTGGTGTTGTACCTCCTTTTTATGTTAGTTTGAATATTCATGACAAAACTTTGCACAATGCCATGTTAGACGCTGGTGATTCTCACAAACTTATGCATAAGGATATTATAGAGAAATTAGGACTTGATATCACTAGACCTTACAAGGATTTATATTCTTTTGATTCAAGTAGACTTAAATGCATAGGTCTTATCAAATATTTGTGTATTAATTTATCTCAAATTCCAGCCAAGATCATGGTAATGGACATTGTTGTTGCAAACATACCTCTGAAGTATGGCATGTTATTTTCTCGCTCATGGGGAGCCAAATTACAGGGTACCCTACAATTGTACAAGTCATATGCCACCATCCCATTATTTGGTCAGCAAAGGAGATTATACAGGGAGACACTGATGAAATACATGGTAAATAGTCCAGATAAATCACATAATTACCCCTTATATTTTGTTTATTATGATCTTGAATCTTTTATTTTATACAATGATGGAGACATGGAGAGACAAATTGAAAAATTGGAGGTAAACAAAACAACCCCTGAGGAAGACAAAACAATGATGGTACAATCTGATGAACCAAAATAACCTTTGTGGAGTTTAGACTTTGATGGTGTTGTCAATAAGGAAGGATCAGGAGCTAGAGTGTGGGTTTCAAATTCAAAAGCAAGATATACAGAAATTCATTCCTACAAATTGAATTTTTAGTGTACCAACAATATAGTTGAGTATGAAGCATTAATGTTAGGTTTGAAATTGTTAAAAAATCTTGGTGCTAAGAGAATTTCAATAAGGGGTGATTTTGAAATCATAATAAAACAAATCAAATGTGAGTACTCTGCTAAACACCCAAGACTGAGAGCCTACATAAATGTTGTTCTATATTTCTTGCATTGTTTTACTGAATATGATTTGCAGGTGATTTTGAGAGGCCAAAAAATACTTCTTGATGGTCTAGCTACCTCAAAAACCACTTGTAAGATACCATTTCATCCTAATTTCTAGTATACAATTGAGGTGAAGTGCAAACCTGTTGTCCTAGACAGTATCAGGTATTGGCAAGTTTTTGGAAGTGATGAACAAATTGATGATTTTTTGCAATCCAGGAATGACTTTGAATGTGCAAATATTGATGTAGATAGTGATGATGAAAAATAAAGTGTAAATAAGATAGATTTAGGATAAATAAACAAAAAGAAACAAAACAAGAAGATTCATATTTTATGCAATTAAAGGATAATATTCTTCCTAGAGGATTAGTCCCATTGGAAGAATTGTTTGATTTTGATGATGTAGCTAAAAAACCAAAAAATGAACCTACTGGAAAAGAAGTTGAGGATTGTAACATAGGAGTTGAAAAGGAACCAAAAATGATTAAATGTCAAAATCTTTACCTCCTTCTCAAAAACAAAAAATATATAGAATTATTCAAAGAATTTATAGATGTTTTTGCATGGAGCTATGAAGATCTAAAATCCTATGATACTTGCATTATAAAACACAAAATCCCCATAAAATAAGATTAGAATCCTTTCAAACAAAAACTTAGGAGAATTAACCCAAATTTGATGCCTCTAATTGAAAAGGAAATAAAAAAGATGTATGATGCTAAAATCA
>JZKD02S1647237.1:3055-24495 GCA_000966675.3 Picea glauca | reverse complement strand
ATGGTAGAAGTAAATAAAATAGATCAAAACTATTTCATTTACCATTTCATTTGCATTTTCACCAAACTAGTGTCTTCTAGTGGGAAAATACCCCCTTTAACTACACCAGGGTTTAAGATGTAGAAAAAGTGAATGACCATCTAAAATTTAATCGATTCTCTATTCTACCCCAAACATACCAAAACAAACAAAAATAAAGAAATAAGAGAAGATATTAGGTAATTGTACCTTTGATCTCATATCTGGTGATGATCTCCTCAATCTTGGTAGTTCGAATGACTGCACGTCTCCTTCCAAGGATGACCTGCATCCAAATATAGGAAAAAAAGGACTACAAGCATGCTATTCTATTCATGAGTTAGGGTTAGATATCAAATGCTAAGTATAAATCATTGAAAATACACAAAACAACATCATTTGGGATAGGAAAATGTGATTCTTTTGTTCATCATAAAAAGACTGAAACTTACAATCTGTGTTAGCCACCATTCTGTCAACCTGGTCTGGGCTCCTCTTTACCATGCTCCAAGTGCACCTTGAATAGGCCTCTTCTCTCAATCTTCTGATCACCTCAAAGGAATGGAATGGATTGAATGGAGGAAGAAGGGGCCGATGCGGGAATGATGAGGCAATATCTCACAAAAGGTAGCAGAAGCTTGGGTAAGGAGGGGAAGTGAAACTGGGCATAGTTTCACTGTTAATATGCTTGGATGTGAAATGAGACCCAAAAGCCTCCTTTTATATGAAAAAAGGATGGTTATTCGGTTGGGTGGCGGACTATAGTAGGAGAATTGGTTGGGAAACCTCCAATGGCCTATGAATTTCAATGAATTCCTTGCAACTTTTTAATTTTTAAAAGTTTTGTAAGCATACATGGGATGTTTAGTATGAAACTGTAACATACCCAACCACCTAGGATGGGTCATGCCACCAAAACTCTTTTATTCTCTGATACCATATTGTAACAACCCCAACATCCAACTCGGTTATGCCGCGTAAAAACATTTGAACTATATGCAAATTAAAACATATACACACATTTTTTTGTGGAAATATATATAACTCAAAAATGACAAATACATTCTGTAAATGCACAGATTCATAAATAAATAATAGTAAACATATACATGCAACATAGATAGGTAATAGACATAAATATAAATACATGTATAAACCCATAAAAATAAACACATAAATGATAATGCAACATATAAATTAACACACAATTGACACTTATCTTGGTAATAATATCACCAACTGCATACAGACCTTCCACGAACCTCCCATTCTTATACCACATTGCTCATCACTCTCAGCAGTGGGTCTCCCCTAAGTTAGGACCAAACTCCACCCGAGTAAAGGGATTCCTAACCAGGCTAACGTATCTCAGAAAATAGGAAATACTATGTCACAGGTCCCAACTCAAACTAACAACCTATAGTCCCTCATTCCCCACATGCCTGTCCCACCCCAAGAAGTATGCCCCTTCTCTGCTCAATAGTCCCTCGGCTGGCCCACTTCCCTTCCAGGGCTTCTGCAATAGGTGGGACAGGAAATCTCAAAGCCCTGTAGCTACAGTTTAGCACCTTCAAGAAATTAGTTCCTAGAAATTCTCTCACCTATAGAGAATTTCTCACGGGCTTGACATCCCACCTCTTTAGTATCCCACATGCCTGAAAACCCGCCTCTTCAGTCCATCTCCCAAGATAACCAAGTATAGATACAGGTATGGGTACGGATACAAGTATAGGAAGGTATGAAGGACAACTGAATGAGTGAGTGAATGATGATGTAATGATTGCAAAATGAACTAAGTCTAAGCCATATCTATGCATGTCCCCAACTTGACACTTGTCATGTTGAGAGCTACTTTGGCCCACTTGTCCCCATCCTTAGAAATTAGGATAAAATAATTATCCATATTTTATAGTTTAAGGAATATTAATATAATATTCCTTTTTGGCTTAATCTCCTTAGCTTATCCCTTTTCCTTAACTTTTAGCCGCCCCTTTCCCTAACTAGTGGATTTTAGTCCCCCATACTCTTTTATCATGGTCGGTTTACATGCAACGATGTATTTTATATTAATGATGAGACATATACAAAAATAGCCTCACTGGCCTTTAGCTTCCAGGCTCTCTAGCCTAATTCAAAACATAATCCTTCTAGCTTATAATAAATGGCTCACCAACCTATAAAAAACAACATATACACAAATTCTCCCTGGCATCCAAATCACACACACTTAAGTTTGTTGTGCGCGGTATCCTGAAATGTGCACACTTTATAATTTTAGTGCACAGTACATGTGTGCCCTATACCATGGAAGGTGCATAAAAAATGATATCAAACAACTCACCAGATTAAGTACATTTGCATTTACATTTATAATTGGGTTCATCCTAGGGTTATTGCAACCCGTCCCCTTATTTATGCATTGTCCTTAGTGCATTATGTATAAATATCAACTAGATTTCCAAAATATTCAAAAATATGTAGGTATTCTTCCCGCATTGCATCCTCATGCTCCTAGGTAGTGTCCTCAGGACCGTACCAGGTCCATTGGACCTTTACAAGCCCTATGGATTGATTCCAGGGATTTTTTATTTTACAGTCTAGAATGCATACCAGATGTACTTGGAAGGCGCCTTCTTTCTCCACCTAAATCACATTCCAATCAATAACATGATTAGCATCAAGTATATATTTATTGAGCAATGATACATGGAATACATTATGAACAGACATAGATGGAGGAAATGCAATCATATAAGCTATTGAACCAATCCTCTCTAGGATTTCAAATGGCCCACAATAGAGAGTTTCCAACTTTGAACAATTTCCCAACTTTAGGGGACTTATGTTGGCCTTCACTTTCAAGAATACATGGTCTCCAACTTTAAATTCCCTGGGATTTCTACCCTTATCAACATAGATTTTCTTCCTGTGTTGGGAAGCCTTTAAATTTATTTTTATTTGCAACATTTTCTCCTCCATTTCCCTACGTAAATATGTCCCATCCACTACTCTATCTGTTGGGTTATCCCAACTTACCGGTGTGTTGCACCTTCTACCATAAAGTGCCTCAAATGGGCTCATCTTTAGAGATGTTTGGTACCCATTGTTATAATAAAACTCTACTAAGTGTAGGTAGTCCTCCCATTTTGATGGTTTATCCATCACATACATCCTCAACATATCCTCAATCACTTGATTCACCCTCTCGGCTTGTCCATCTGATTCTGGATGATAAGTTATAAAAAAATTCAAATTTGTTCTAAATCCCTTGAATAATCCATTCTAAAAATTTGAGGTAAATTTTGGATCTTTGTCAGACATAATTGTCTTAGGTATACCATGTAATAGATAAATTTATCTCATACAAACATCAACAATGTTGGTTTCCTTGTGAGTGAGCTTTACTGGAATAAAATGGGCAGCTTTATTAATCATATCCACCACTACCATGATAGAATCATGTTGCTTGTTTGATCTGGGAAGTGTGGTGATGAAATCCATTGTTAAAACTTCTCATTTCCACTCAGGAATGGGTAATGGTTGTAGAAAACCAGTTGGGTGTTTATGCTCAACCTTTACCTTTTGATATTCCAAACATTTGGCAACACAATCAAAAACTTATTTCTTCATTCCTAGCCAATAATATTGGCTCTTGACAACTACAATAGTTTTCTGATAACTTGGGTGCCCAGCATAAGGTACATTATGCATTTATCTCAATATAAGATTTCTCAATTCCTGGGAATTTGGTACATAAATTCTGCCCCTGTACATGAGAATTTCATCATTTTCTAGCTTATAGTCTTCAATTTTTTGTTGCAAAATACCTTGTTGTAATTTTTCCACTAACTCCTTGTATTGAAAATATGATTTTGCAACCTCTATGATTATGTATTTCAAATCTTATTGGTACATGCTTATGGTTGTAGCATGCAACTCATGCACTCTTCTATTGAGTGCATCAGCCACTTTGTTCTCTTTCCCCTTGATATTCTTTATATCAAAGTCATATTCACTGAGAAATTCTAACCATCTGCTTTGCCTAGCATTTAGAGTTGGTTGATCAAATAAATATTTCAAGCCATTATGTTCTGTCCTCAACTCAAACCTTTTCCCCATGAGGTAGTGCCTCCACTTCCTTAAGGCATGCACTATGGCTGCCAACTCCAAATCATGAGTGGCATAATGAATTTCATGCTCCTTCAACTTCCTTGATTCATAACATACAACAAACCCATTTTTATTGAGGACTCCACCAAGTCCTTGTTTACATGCATCGATGCATACAATGAAGTCTTGTATTGGATCTGCAATCCTTAGTATTGGAGAAATTTTTAATAATTTCTTCAAGTGTTGGAAACTCTTTTCACAATCCAATGTCTACTGAAACCTCACACCTTTCTTTTCCAAGGAAGTTATTGGGTGTGCAATCTTTGAGAATCCTTCAATAAATATCCTATAGTAGTCTACAAGGTCCATGAATGATCTAACCTCTGTCACATTCTTTGGCGCTGACGATTCTCTAATGGATTCTATCTTCTCGGGATCCACTGCCATCCCATCCTCTGAAATGATATGTCCCAAATAATGAATTTTCTTCTAATAAAATGAGAAGTTGCTCAATTGGGAATACAACTGATGCTCCCTTAATACTTTTAATACCATCCTCAATTGTTTTTCATGCTCTTCCTTTGACTTAGAATATATAAGAATTTCATCTAAAAATACAATGACAAACTTATCTAAGTATTCTATGAAAATTCCATTCATTAAACACTTGAACATAGCTGGTGCATTTGATAATCCAAAGGGCACCACCATGAACTCATAATGACCATACCTTGTTCTGAAAGAAGTCAATTCTGGAGTACTCATCCTGTATGGAGTCTTGGATACTGGATTTGTTACAGGAATCACATTTATGGAGAAATCAATGTCTCTTTTAGGGGGTAATCTTGGTATTTCCTTGAACACATCTTCAAACTCTTTTAGGACTGCATAATCTTCAATATTTGACACCTTATATTTAGGTGTCTCTTCCATATGTGCTACAAATAATTGAAACTCTTTTTTTCTAACATTTCTTTAGCTGCAATGCTGAAATTTCTCTAATGGTTACCTCCCTGGGAATTCCCTACACTGTCCTTAGGTTCCCTTCCTCATCCAAGAAAGTAAATGTCTTGTTATGATAGTCTAGGATGTCATGATGTTGGTCCAACCAATCCATTCCAATTATATAGTCATAGGAACCTAAAGGAAAGATTTTCAAATCTTCCCTATTGCTTAGTCAATTCATGTTCATAAGACATGACTTAACCATCTCATTAACTTTTATTTTGGATTCGATAGCCAGCTACACCAACCAAGATTTTCCATGCTTGCTTCTTGGAAAATGAAAACTTTCCACCATCTTAGGATATATATAACTATGACTAGCTCCTGAATCAGTTAAAATAGAAATGGTTTGGTTGTTGATCATACCTTCCACTTCAATCACATGTGACTTATACTATTATTTCTTGTTGTCTAGGGCTTCATATATCCTTGGTACATTTTTTCCCATATCCTCCACTATTTCATCTTGTTGTACATTGTGAACAATCCTCACTTTTTCACCTTTGTGAGGACAATCTCTAAACATATGATCTCCTTTACAACCCCAACATTGAATAGGTGGTTGCCTTGTCCTTTGACCCCCTGTCTCCATCATTCGGGGTTCTCTGGAAGTTGGTTTTCCCTAAGGATTATTTCTAAAGAATGGTGGCTTAATTCCCTTCTTCCTCTGATACACCTTGAATTTGTTTTTTTCTTCTCAAGATTTTTGGAAAGTTGGGCTTAATTTTTCTTGATCATATAGGAATTTAGATCACCTTATTGATCCAATAAGGATCCAGAGAAGGCTAAGAAAAACTCATAACTCATAGAGGCAACTTAGGACACTCAAAATGGCTCCAGCAGATAGAGAAAGGGAAAAAAATTAAATTTCCCAAAACTCGGTGAAAATGTCATTATCGCGAAGAGCACATTGCAAAATTTCTAATGGTGCAAAATGATGATCAAATGGAGTTACAAATTGAAATATATTCATGGTCAAAGTTTGGTCAACCTAGCCCAGTTAGTAGGGGATGAGCCAACATCTGTATTTCTGACATCAACATCCATACAAATGATTTCATCATCTGTACAATGCATGTGGAAAGAGAAGGGAAGTAACACATGGCATGATGACATCATCATGATGTCATCATGATGACATGGAAGCACTAGAGGCTTCCACGTGTCACCCAGTTATTGGATTTTTAGACCAATCCATGGACCAGTCAGATCATGCCATGTGGCAGTCCATATAGTCTATACGGATGATGTGGAATGATGATGTGGCATGTTGACTTGGAAGTGGTTGCATGGTCCAATGAGAGGTCGCCATGTGGCCCAATCAGGGGCTGCCACATGGTAGGTGGGAAACTCCCAAGGACAACCTATGAACGAATTTTGAAAACAAAAAAATTGGCGAGTCTGCCAAATATGGCGGACCACACCAATTTTGTCAACATTTGACAGAGCTTCTAGAGACATCGCTAAATATAGCGGGAAAGTAAATATATATTTCAAATGTATAAAACAAACATATCAAAAACAAAGTCTGTGGGTATTGACCCCAAAACCTCTGCCTATGCCCAAACCTTAATATGTCTTCTCATAACCAATACTCTGTGGGTACCACTTGGTACATACTACCCAATTAATTACTTAATAATTTTACTTTGTGCAGCTATGGGGGGAGGCGTGGACCGTACGACCTGCAAGCATGATTTTTGAGGCAAGGGCAATCATTATTGCAGGTTGTAGAGGGCACAGAAAATGAGATGAAATTATTCTTGGGCCTGGGAGTGCTGGAGTCGGATCGAGGCATGGAGACAACAATTTTTGGGTAATTTGATGCCACAAATTTAGTGGTGTTGTCTTTTTTCTGATTTGACCATTATTTCTACAGGAGGTATACTTATGTATTTTTCCAAATTCTTTTGTTGAGTTAATGAAAGAGCCTACCCATTTGAGAGCAGGACCCAGAGACGTAGTCCACCAGAGACAAACTCCTTTATCAAGTTTTTGTGTTCATATCTAATGCTTATGTCTCTTCATTTTTTAGCCTTCCCTTCTTTAATGGTACACTTTAATTTATGCTCATTTAATGCAATTCTTTATAATTCATGATGAAAATATCCCAGATAATGTTGGTATTAGAGCAGTCATCTTTGAATTGAATTGTTAACTGTGATTGCTTAATAGGGCCAAGCATAAGCAGGGTGAATGAACTCTTAATACTTTCAATCCCGAAGTTGGTCATGTATCCAAAAATAATAAAATGGTAGAAGAGGACAAGCATGATGAACAGGAGAAAAACTTTCACATGGTATTTTATCACATGTCAGAAATGGTCGAACGAATGTATGGATATTACAAGAAGAGGATGCAAAAGAGAGGGAATAAAAATAAATCACATGCAGATGTTGGTGCTTCAGTAAACCAAGGGGTTGGAGGAGATCCTCCTAAGCCTCCATCTTCACCTTCGAGTTCTATTTCTTCTTCCTCTGAGCATTCTCATCATTCTCATCATTCTATCCATAAAGCCTCTTTTAAGAAACCATTGTTAAATCTTGATGTAAAATTTTCTTTACCTATGTTTAATGGAAATGTTAATCTTGATAAGCTAGATAATTAGATCTGATAGGTTGAAGTGTATTGTCATGTCCATCATATTGATGAAGAGGAGGTTAAGGTGAAATTGGATTCTCTTCGGTTGGAAGGCATCACTCTTGTATGGTGGGAGAGAAATCTTTAGGACAAAAGTAAGTGTGGTAATCTTCTTTTCTCATGGTTAGAATTTAAATCAACGATAAGGAAGAAATTTTATCCATTAGGATATTTACATAAAGCAATGATGGAATGGAAAATTTTAAGGAAAAGTAAAGGTCAAACTGTACAAAGTTTCACAGAATAATTTAGGAAGAAATATCTTGCATTGAACATTCCTTTGGATTCTCATGAAACTTCAATGAAGTATATCGACGCACTTCACAGTTATATTCATCATAATTTTCTCTTTTTTAACCCCACTATCCTTGATGAAGTTTGTGTGCAAGACACTCACCTTCAGAACAGGGGGAAACATGTTAAAGAAGAACCCACAAAGAAACCTTCCAATTTCCCACAATTTTTTTTTAAGAAGTTTAAAAGGAAGGACAAAAAGACCGCTATAGTGACAAGCGAAGGAGGAAAACCATCTTTCACTCATTGCAATAAGAGTGGTCACGATGAAGAACATTGTTGGAAACTACATCCAAAAAAGAAATTGAAATAGTTTGGTGGAAAGGGGAAGACAAAGACCATTGCTACAGTGAAACAAGATCTTGGTTCCGATTCAAGAGATGAAGGAAAGATCACAACAGTTGGAGTACAAGGTAAAGATTCTCTTCATGCTAGTTCTAGTTCCAATGATGAATCTCATGTTGATGAATGAAATAGGAATGAGTTATTTCATATAAGAGTTGTATCTAAACATACTAAGATAGATACATTATTTGATTCGGGTTCCCAAGTAAACTTAATATCTGAAGCACTTGTCAAAAATATGGGTATTGAAACAAAACAACATATTAAGCCTTATCCTCTTGGTTGGGTATGTGATATAGGAAAACTTGATGTCACCAAACAATGCAGGATCATATTTTCTATCGCTTCAAAATTGATTGATGAAGTGGATTTGGATGTTGTACCACCTGATATATGTGGCATATTGTTGGGAAGTCCTTATCTTTATGATAGAACATAAATTTTCTTTCTTCATGAGAACAAATACCACCTTACTAAAGGGAGAGTGGAATATATTGTTAGAGTTCACAACATGAGGGTAAATACAACACTTGTTAGTGTAGGGAAAATGAAAAGACTCATAAACACTAATAAGAGATATGTACTCATGGTCGTTAGAGAGAAATATGTCGGGACATCCGATGCTTTCCAAGGGTGTGATTCATCTCATAAAAAGGAATTAATTGATATTGTTTCTAAGTATGATGATATTTTCAGGAACTAGATGGATTACCTCCTAAGAGGTAAATCCAACATGAGATACATCTTTAGAAGGTTTCTCCTCTTCCTAATGTGGGCATGTACATCATGTCAGTTTTGGAGATGACATAGATCAAGAAGAAGGTACAAGGATTATTGGATCAAGGGGTCATCAGGCCCAGTTCATCTCCTTGTGGCTCTCTAATCGTGATGGTGCCAAAGAAATACGACACATAGAGAATGTGTGTCGATTACCGGGCTTTAAATAAAATCACAGTGAATAATTGATACCCTCTTCCTCGCATAGATGATTTACTTGATCAATTGAAGAATGTTGTCTATTTCAATAAGTTGGATTTGCACAATGGATATCATCAAATCAGATTCATAGAACATGATTCATGGAAAACTTCCTTTAAAACCAAGAAGGGATTGTTTGAGTGGTTAGTTATGTCATTTGGGCTTTGTAATGCTCTGACAACTTTCATATGTGTGATAAATGATGTATTCAGTCCTTTCCTAGATAACTTTGTGATTGTATATTTAGACGACATTATTGTTTTTAGCGGGACTTGGGATGACCATGTGAGGCATGTAAAGAAATTATTGGATACTTTTCAAAGGGAAAAGATGTATGTAAAATTGTCTAAATGTGAATTTTTCAAGACTGCACTTGTGTACTTAGGTCATATTGTAGGAGCAGGACAATTGAAAATTGATCCTTCCAAACTTGAAGTAATTGTAAAATGGCTTGAGGCAAAGAGTCTAACCAAAGTCTGAAGATGCTTAGGTGCAGTATTGGAGGAGATTCATTCCCAACTTATCCTTTATAGAATCTCCTTTGCATTCCTTAACCAGTGTGAAGAACACTTTTCAGTGGGAAGAAAAGAAACAAAAATCTTTCAACATTTTGAAGGATAAGATAAGTATCACACTAGTATTAGCACTACCGAATCTTCAACAACCATTTGAGATCAAGATAGATGTTAGAGGATACTTTATGGGTGAATTATTGATGAAGTATCGTAAGCCTATATGTTGCCACTCTGAAACTTTTAAACAAGATATTGTTAACTATCCTACATATGATAAAGATTTGTATGCATTATTCTAGAGCATAAAGAAATGGAAGCTGATGCAGGAGCATCGTAAGTAGCCAACAAAGCAAGCACAAAGGCAGACACAACTGGAAACACACCAACACACATTTTGAAAATGTTTTAAATTTGAATAGAGAAGCATTAATGTAATAGCTGGGAGAGCGTATCTACATTTATGTTTTGGAGATTGTAAATAGATCTTGAGCATTTCTATCATCTATAGAATATGAAGGCACTTATTTGTATTGAATGTAAAGTAGGTAGCTTTTACTTTTTGTTAGATAGCTTAGAGATGTAGGAGGGAAAACTCATAAAAGACACCCTCCCTTGTATCATTGTATTAGGAAGGAAAGAAAGCAGATTATCAGTTGAGCAATCTGTAGAGATGTAGAGAGAAAGAACATAGATAAGAAACCATGTACATGAAAACTTGAGTTAATATATAAATGCTTTGAATCAATTGCATGGTGTTGTTATGCTTATTTTTTACATTTGTTGAATGGTATGTTTACAGTGCTTTGTTTCTCTGTTATGCATTTATTTCAATGCTTTGTGTGTATGAATGTTCTTGATTTCATGTTGAATGTATGAAATCTGTGAGGAGAGAAGAATGAGTTTCAATTGTTTCTCTTCCTGAGAATGCCTGCAAAGAGTGCAGTGAATGTTCGCAAGGTGTGAGTTGATGAGGTTCTGAGTTTTATCTCAGAAATCTTAGGAGGGATATTGTTGTTATCATACCAGTGAAAGTGTGGATATAGCACAGAGATGTGGAAGGCGTGCACAAGAGGATTGAAGTATTAGACATTATCAATCGAGGGGGAAGGTTGAAGGACTGCTATTGAAAAGAGTGAAAAGATTCGAAGGATCAAATAACCATAGGTTATTTGTGAATGTCGCAAGGAGTGTGTGTAAAATCACTAAGGAAGCCCTAGAGTTTACGAGTAAAATCTTAGAAGGGATACAACCTTGAAAATTTCAAGGGAAGGCAAGTGTCAAACCCAATCAATAGGGAGGAAGCTCAGAAGAATTGATGCCAAAGTGTTCAGTGGAGGAATATTGAAATATGGAATGGATGGTGGAGTCGCTTCAAGGAGAAGTGTCGATTTTCCATGGACCATTGGATATTGCAGGCTAGTGGAGAGATTAGGGCCGAGTGTTTCTCATCACTCATAAGCTCAAAAGGAATAGAGACCATTGGATTAGGATCAATAGGATTCGGTCATCTCATCCTTGAATTTTTCTATTTCAAAATTTGGGAAGTGGAGGAAACTGTGACTCGAAGTCGAGAGTCACGAATTCTTGATTCGCGAAGTCCCGAAAGAACTATAACCATCAGGTCATAGGAGAGCTTAGATTTGTTAATCTGTGGCAAGGGGTTGTCCTGGTTTCAAAAGTTAGCGAAAGGAGTTGTTGCATTTTAGTTTCCGATATGTGAAATCCTGGGCGTCGAAAATATTTGGCCCCAGCTCATAGTCAGAGGTCACATTAGGGAAAATTCAAGGAAGGAATCAAATTTCCGTCATATTTTTTGGGTTTTGGGGATTTTTGCATCAAGGGGGCTCACATTTGGATTCATGAAGTCATGAAAGATGAAATACCCATTTGGGTAAAGGATGTGGTCATATTAGAGATCACGTGGGGAAGAGTTAGCGCTTAGTGTTTCTACGCATGGGCGCAACTCCAAAGAAGGACCTATGGATACGCACTTGCGAGTGTGAGTGATTTCCTATGGGGAAATCATAGAGTCAATCAGACTCTCAGGGAGATAAAGAACGATCCTAAGACTGGGAGGTTGCGCAAAACCTATTGAGGCAGGGGGTGCTACGTCAAAGTGGTATCAGAGCCTAGTCTACAATTTTTTTTTTTTTTTCCTGTGGGGAACAAATTGAAACAATGCTGCCAAGAAGGAAAGAAAGACCAATGCCCAATCCAACTGTGGAAATGGAGATGGGAGAAATCCATGCTTGATTGGATGCTATGGAAATATAAAAGAGACAGATAGTTGATGCTGGAGATTTCAGTGAAGCCGAAAGTGAAAATGAGGCTAGAGATGAGGAAGAAGTCGCAACCGAAGATGCTATAGAAGAACATCTATTCAGGGATGTTGCAAGAATCAGAGCTAGAGAAAAGATAAAAATTTTGATGTATGAAGGAAAATTAGACATTGAATAGCTACTAGATTGGTTTAGGGATATGGACAAATACTTCGACTATGAGGATGTCGAGGAAGATAAGAAATTTAAACATGCCATCACTAGACTTAAAGGGCATGCAACACTATGGTGGGATGAACTACAGACTGATAGGAATTGCAAAAGAAAACAAAGAATCAAAAGCTGGGATAGGATGGTTGCAAAAATGAAAGCCAATTTTATACCCAGAGATTACCAGATTAATCTGTTTCAAAGAATGCAAAACTTGAGACAGAAGGGGATGACAATGAAAGAATACACTAAAGAGTTTTATAGGCTCAACATCAGAGCAGGTCATCGAGAAAGTGATGATGAAAAGGTTTCCAGATACATGAATGGTCTGAGATATGACATTCAAGATGAGATGAGCATGATGAAAATTAGGAATGTCGAAGATTCTTATCAAGTGGCTCTGAAGGCTGAAGAGAAATTAGCTCGAAATCAAGGTCAAAGAGGATGAGATCAAAGTCAGAGCAGAGGCAAAGAAATTGCCCAAGACATAATTCAGAAGATGAAGGAGGGATAAAAGAAACCTCATACTCACCTTGAAAGAGGAAGAATTTCACATGGAGGACAATATGCTGATAGAAATACTTTTCTATGAGCAAGAGGAAGAGGAAGAGGTAGAGGAGGTGAGATAAAATGTTTTTCCTATGGAAAGATTGGACATAAATCCTTCGAATGTATCGACAGAAAAAGGGATGGAGGAGAAGCTCACATTTTAGAAGCACATAAGAGAAATGTTGAGGTAGAAGATGCAGAAGGCAGAAGGTCCTTAATGATGAGGAAAATTCTCTTGAAACCAGAGAAAGAGATAGAGAATCTAGTCCAAAGAAAGAGTTTGTTCAAAACTACTTGCAAGACCAAGGACATGGTATGCAAGGTAATAGTGGATAGTGGAAGCACAGATAATCTAGTATCCACAGAGATGGTGGAAAAGATGGAATTAGAGACTGTTGCACATTAAAGCCCATACACAGTCTCGTGGTTGCAAAAGGGACATCAGGTAACTCTCACTAAACAATGTCTAGTTGAATTTAATATAGGGGGATATAATGATGAGATCCTATGTGATGTTATTCCCATGGATGTTTGTCATGTTTTGTTGGGGAGACCATGGAAATATGACAGAAATGTTGTTCATGATGGGAGAAAGAACACTTACACCTTGGAGAAGAATGGTAGAATGCATATGTTGCTGCCAATTAAGGATAAGGAGGTGAAACCAGAAGCCAACAATACTATATTTCTCAGGAGTGGGAAGGAAATTCTTGACGAAGTCAAGAAAGAAGAAGACATGCAGTTTGCTATGGTAAGAAAGCCTAGATTCATTCTGACCAGTACCAAGATAGATGATCTACCAGAAGAAATTCAGGAACTACTAGAGGAGTTTGTTGATATAGTGGTGGATGAATTACCTTGTTCGTTGTCTCCCATCAGGAGCATAAGTCATCATATTGATATTATACCTGGATCAAGTTTACCAAACAAAGAAGCATACAAATTGACGTCGTAGGAGAATGAAGAAGTTAAGAAGTAAGTCCAGGATTTGATGGACAAAGGGAAGTTAGAGAAATTTTGAGTCCATGCATTGTACCTACAATGTTAAGCCCAAAGAAATATGATGGTTGGAGAATGTGTACAGACTCAAGAGATATAAACAAAATCACCATCAGGTACATATTTCCTTTACTGAGGATGGATGACTTGATGGATTGCTTGAGTGGAGATTTTTTTTTTTCAAAGATTGACTTGAAAAGCGGGTATCATCAGATTAGAATGAGGGAAGGTGACGAGTGGAAGACAATATTCAAGATGAATGAAGGGATATATGAATGGCTTGTCATGCCGTTTGGTTTAATGAATGCACCTAGTAATTTTATAAGGCTGATGAACGAAGTCTTGAATGATTTCATAGGCAAGTTTGTAATCATATATCTTGATGATATAATGATCTTCAGTAAGACTTAAGGGAAACATCTAGAGCATTTAGCTACAGTGATGAGGATATTATAGTAGGAGAAGTTGTTGATCAATTTGAAGAAGTCGTCTTTCATGAAGATATAACTCATTTATTTGGGGTTTGTGATCTCTTCAAATGAATTGAAAATGGATCCTAAGAAGGAAAAAGCAATCAAGGATTGGCCATTAGCAAAGAGTATCTTCAAATTTCTAAGGTTCCATGGATTGGCTAGTTTTTACAGGAATTTCATTAGAAATTTTAGTGGAATATGTGCACCAATGATGGACATAGTCAAGAAAAGACACAAATATTTTCATTGGACAGAGGAAGTAGAGAAGAGTTTCAAGTTTCTAAAGGAAATGATGACTGGACAACCAGTTCTAGTTTTTCCATATTTCAGCAAGACATTCCAAGTGAGATGTGACTCTAGTAGATTTGCAATTGGAGCGGTCTTAAGCGAAGACGATCGACCGATTGCATACTTCAGTGAGAAATTGAATGAGGCTAAGCTAAAATATTCAATGTATGACAAGGAGTTTTATGCAGTCATACAGGTGTTGAAAACATGGAGGCATTACTTGGTTTCAAAAGAGTTTTTCTTATATAGCGATAACCATGATTTACAGTTCATAACTCGACAAGAGAAACTAAACCAGAAGCATGCAAAATGAGTTGAATACATGCAGAATTTTACTTTTGTTATAAAGCATATTTCTAGAACTGCTAACAAAGTTGTCGATGCTTTGAGCAGGAAATGTTTGATTCTGCAGGAGTTTAGAGTAAAGACCTTAGGTTTTGATAACCTCAAGGAAATGTACAAGGATGATGCAGATTTCAAAGAAGCTTATGAAGAATGTGAGAATCCAGTTCTCAGAGATATAAGCCAATGGACTGAATATATGACTTAGAATGTACTACTATTCAGGGGTAATCAGTTGTGTATTTTGAAGAGTTCTATGAGAGAAAATCTTCTGAAGGAAAATCATAGTGGGGGATTGGCTGGACATTTTGGCCATGAAAATACTTTTGCGCAACTAAATGGCTCATATTATTGGCTAGGGTTGAGAAAAGATGTCAAGAGATTCGTGAATAGGTGCAGAATTTGCCAGTACATGAAGGGAAAGAAACATAATACAGGGTTGTATTAGCCATTGCCAGTACCAGAGAGGCAATGGGATGCAGTAAGTATGGATTTTTTGTTAGGACTACCAAGGACACAAAGAGGGTGTGACTCAATCTTTGTGGTAGTCGATATATTTTCCAAAATGGCACATTTCATTCCATGTCAGAAAACCAATGATGCAACTCACATTGCAAACCTATTTTTCAAAGAAGTTGTTAGACTTAACGGCTTACCCGAGAGTATTTTATCGGACAGGGATACCAAATTTGTTGGTCATTTTTGGAGGACCTTATGGAAGAGGCTGGGGACTAATTTATGTTTTATCTCAACATATCATCCTCAGATGGATGGACAAAATGAGGTAGTGAACAGAAGATTGGGAGACTTGTTAAGGAGTTTGGTGGTTGAACATCACAGTCAGTGGGATCAGACTCTACTACAAGACGAATTTGCATATAATGATTCACCAAACATGAGTATAGGACAAAGCACATTCCAGATCATGCATGGAATGCAGCCGAGAGGAATATCTGAGTTAAGGGACTTAGAGAAGAGTGAATTCAGGAGTGCTGGAGGAGAAGATTTTGCAGTAGAAATGCAAGAGCTCCACAGCAAAATCAAGGAACAATTGTAGAATTCAAATCAGGAATATAAGCGCAGAGCAGATCAACACAGAAGAGAACTTCAGTTTGACATAGGTTATTTGGTTCTGGTGCATCTCAGAAAATAAAGGTTCCCAAGGGAAACATACAACAAGCTGAAGATGAAGAAAATTGGGTCATGTAAAATCATAAGAAAGTTTGAGGAAAACGCTTATGATATTGAATTACCAGATGGGGTAGGAATATCGCCCATATTCAACATAACATACCTATATCCTTACAGGGATGATGAAGTAAGAACATAAGAGAATCAAAAGGAAATTCAATGGGTTAACCAATTACCAGTAGTTGAAAATCCGTAGATGGAAAATATAATTGATTAGAGATTCAGAAAGAAAACCCGAAGAAAAACATACTTTGAACATTTGGTCAAATGGGAAAGACATCTGATTGAAGATGCCAGTTGGTAAAGTGAAGCAGATATCCAAAGACACGGACAGACGGTGTAGGAGCTCATGAACAGGAGTTCATGAATTTTTCAGCTAAGGGAGTATGATGCAAGAGCATCGTAAGCAGCCAGTGAAGAAAGCACAAAAGCAGAGATGGTTGGAAACGCACCAACGCACATTTTGAAAATGTTTTAAATTTGAATAGAGAAGCATTAATGTAATAGTTGGGAGAGCATATCTACATTTATGTTTTGGAGATTGTAAATAGATCTTGAGCGTTGCTCTCATCTGTCGAATATGAAGGCATTTATTTGTATTGAATGTAAAGTAGGTAGCTTTTAATTTTGATTAGATAGCTTAGAGTTGCAGGAGGGAAAAATCATAAAAAACACCCTCACTTGTATCATTGTATTAGGAAGGAAAGAAGGAATATTATCAACTGAGTAAGTTGTAGAGCTATAGAGAGCAAGAACACAAAGAAGAATCCATGTACAGGAAAACTTGAGTTAATATATAAATGCTTTGACTCAATTTCATGGTGTTATTATGCTTACTATTTACATTTGTTGAATGGTATGTTTACAGTGCTTTTTTTCTCTGTTATGCATTTATTTCAATGTTGTGTGTGTATGAATGCTCTTGATTTCATGTTGAATGTATGGAATATGTGAGGAGATAAGAATGAGTTTCAATTGTTTCTCTTCCTGAGAATTATCACAAAGAGTGCAGTTAATGTTTGCAAGGTGTGCGTTGATGAGGTTCTGAGTTTTATCTTAGAAAGATCAAGAGGGGTATCGTTGTTATCATACTAGTGAAAGTGTAGATACAACACAGAGCCATGCAAGGCATGCGCAGGTGGATTGAAGTCTTAGAATTTATCAACCAAGGGGGAAGGTTGAAGGAATGTTGTTACAAAGAGTGCACATAGTCGAAGGATCAAATAACCAGAGGTTATTTGTGAATGCTGCAAGGAGTGCGTGTAAAATCACTAAGGAAACCCTAAAGTTTGCATGTAAAAGCTCAGGATAGAACCTTGAAAATTTCAAGGGAAGGCAAGTGTTGAACCCACTCAATAGGGAGGAATATTAGAAGAGTTAACACCAGAGTGTTCAATGGAGGAATATTGAAATTTGGAACGGACAGTGGAGTCACCTCAAGGAGAAGTGTCGATTTTCTGTGGACTATTGGATCTCGCAGGCCAGTGGAGAGATTAGGGCCGAGTGTTTCTCATCACTCATAATATCAGGAGGAATAGAGTTCGTTGTATTAGGATAAAAAGGATTCATTGATCTCATCCTTGAATTTTTCTATTTCAGAATTCGGGAAGTGGAGGAAGCTGTGACTTGGAGTCGAGAGTCGCGAATTCCTAATTCATGAAGTCTTGAAAGAACTAGAACTGTCAGGTTGTAGGAGAGCTTAGAGTTCTTGATCTGTGGCAAGGGGTTTTCATGGTTTCATAATTTATCGAAAGGATTTGTTTCATTTTAGTTCGTCGATACGTGAAATCTCGGGCATTGAAAAGATTTGGTCCCAGCTCATAGTCAGAGGTCACATCAGGGACAAGTCAAGGAAGCAATCAAATTTTCGTCAACCTTTTCGGGTTTCAGGGATTGTCACGTCAAGGGGGTTCACATCTGGACTCATGAAGTCATGAAAGCATAAATTCCCATTTGGGTAAAGGCTATGGTCATATCAGAGATCACGTGGGGAAGAGTTGGTGCCTTGTGTTTCTTCGCGTGGGCGCAGCTCCAAAGAAGGACCTATGGATATGCACTTGCAAGTGTGAGCGATTTCCTGTGGGGAAATTGAAGAGTAAATAAAACTCTCAAGGAGATAAAGAACGATCCTAATATTGGGAGGTCACACAGAACCTGCTGAGGCAGGGGGTGTTGCGTCAAAAGCACTACTTGTTAGGGAAGGAAACAATCATACATACAGATCACCAACCCTTACAATATCTTCAAGAATAGACCAAATTGAAACAATCTTGACACTACAGGTGGATGGGTTTTCTACAACAATTTCATTTGGTAATCAAGTACAAAAAGGGTACAAGTAACAAGGTAGATGATATGATTTCTAGACCTCCTATTGTTGCTTCTATTGTTTTTAAGAATAATTCTTTATCTCATGATATATATGTAGAAAAATATTCCATCGATGAATATTTTAAATAAGTAGATGTGAAGCTAACCCTTAGTGCACAGGTAGAGAACTATTGTCTGTAGGGAAAACTACTCTATCATCCTGGAAAGCTATGTATTCCTACAAGTGAACGAGTCCATGTAATATGAGAAGCTCACACTTCTCTTGTATCTGGGAATTTTTGGGTAGGAAAAACTATGGCTCATTTGTAGAGGTTTTGTTACTGGCCTCAAATGAAAGAAATTGTAACTAAATATGTAAAGCGGTGTGTGATGTTTTCTACTTGTAAGCCCACTAATATAAAGTTGGGGCTATACTCACCACTTCCTGTTCCATCCCATCCATGGGAAAGTGTCTCCATGGATTTTGTAGGGGGTTTATCAATGACCAAATGGGGTCATGATTATTTGTATGTTGCAGTGGATAGGTCCAACAAGATGTGCATCTTGATTCCATGTAAAAAGAAGATCACTGCTGAGAAGACTACTAATCTCTTATGTTAGTATGTTTGGGTTCACTTTGGATTACCCGCATCCATCATCTCAGATTGAGATAATCGATTCCTTGGGGACTTTTGGACTAGATTGTGGAGAATGATGGACACCAAATTGAAGAGGAGAACTACTTTCCATCCACAGACTGACGGACAGACATAGGTGGTAAACCAAAAATATTACTTTTGCTTCAAGGCTACTACAACAAGAATACCAAGTTATAGGATGAACATATACCCTATGTAGAACATGCATACAACCGAGCTTTACATTCATCCAATCAGATTTCACCTTTTGAGACATGTTTTGGGTACCTACCCAAGGTTCCTTTGGAATTGATGTATGGGAGAGATGTCGATGTGAATGAAGAATGAACATATGACAAAGCCTGCAAGTTTATCCAGAGGATCCAACAGATACACCAGACAGTCAGGGAATAGTTGGAGAAAACTCAAGAAAAATATAAAGTTCGTCATGACAAGAACATGGTTGATTATTAGTTCCAGGTTGGAGACTGGGTATGGATTCACATCAGAAAGGAGAGATTGAAGGGTGAAGGAAAGAAACTCAACCCCATTCATTATGGATCCTTCACTATCTTAGAGAAAAGTGGTACCAATTCTTTTCGTATGTATATTCTGCCTTATATGTAGATTTACTTAGTTGTGAATGTTGAGAATTTGAAACTTTTTGAGCCTCCCATGATCATGGATCAAGATGGGGAAGTTTCAATACCTTCATTTGATGAGTTTGCACCTGAGTACTTAGATGAGCTATAGGAATATATCATCCTAGAAAGGAGGATGAGGAATTCATGCAAGGGTGATGTTGATTATCTTCGAGTAGGATTAAAAGGCACACATCCAAGCAAGGCAAAGTGGATTGAGAAGGACAAAGTGAAGGGACTCTTCCCTCACTTACCTGTTTATTGATGAAAGATTTTGGTGGTCCAAAAATCTCTCATTGGGAAGGTGTGATCCAAAAAGGATCCAGAGAAGGATAAGAACAACTCATAACTCACAGAGGTAACAAAAGACATTCATAATGGCTCTAGCAGATAGAGAAAGGAAAAAAATTCAAAGTTCCTAAAACTCGGTGAAAATGGCATGATCGTGAAGAGCATGTCACAAGATTTCTAACGATGCAAATGGATCCTCAAATGGAGTTATGGATTGAAATATATTCACGGTCAAAGTTTGGTCAACCTAGCCCAGTTAGCAAGGGATGAGCTAGAATCCATAATATTGACATCAACATCTATACACATGATGTCATCATCAATAAAATGAACATGGAAGGAGTAGGGAAGTGACACATGGCATGCTAACGTCAACATGACGTCAACATGATGATGTGGAAACACCAGAGGCTCTCGCATGTCACCTGGTTTTTGGATTTTTAGACCAATCTGTGGACTAGTCAGATCGTGCCACGTGTGAGTCCATACGACTGACATGGAATGTTGACGTGGCATGTTTTCATGGCGTACTAACTTGGCAGGGGGTCATGTGGCCCAATAAGAGGCCTCTACATGGCCCAATTAGGGGCTACCACGTGGCAAGAGGGAAACACCCAAGGAAAACCTATGAACAAATTTTGAAAACAAAAACAATTTGGCAGGTCCGCCAAATCTGGCGGACCATGCCAATTTTGGAAATAGTTGACAGAGATTCAAGTGACACCGCTAAAGCTAGAGGGTGGGTAAATATATATTTCAAATTTATATAACATACACACCAAAAAAGGATTATGTGAGGATCGACCCCGAAACCTCCTCCTATTCCCAAGCCTTAATACGTCCGCCCATAACCTGTTGATTAAGGTTGGTTGTCATTGATGTCAACCCTTGAAGAAAGACCCATAACACAAAGGTTTGGGTAATGGACCCAATAGTGTTTGATGTAAATATGACTCATTATTGTTCTATCATGGTTGATAAGAAGCAAATATGGATGAACTCCAAAGTGGTCCCCTTATGGTGAAAGCCCTCATGGGAAGATGCTTTGTGGAGTAAGAGAACCTATGCTTAATTGTGGAATAATGTTATGATCCCAAGACATTATGCAAGGATCATCACTGCTTTGGTGTCTTTTTAAAACTTTTTCCGAGTGAGGTATTTCGTCAAACACATTGTTGATCTACCTTTTAGATGTGTTTATATGTGTGCATGCAACAAATAACAGAAAGAGATAACCATGGAACATACCTCAACCATATGCAATAAGATAGACAAGCCAAAACATATCAATTCTTCTTTATTCATAAAATAGAGAAACCTGCTA
>JZKD02S1647226.1:140306-150724 GCA_000966675.3 Picea glauca | reverse complement strand
CCATCTTTGATAGAGGGAAAGAATTAATTCAAGCCATGCCAAAACTTGCAAACAGTGGAAGAAAGAAAAAAGAAAAAATGCGTCGATATCAATGGACAAGTTGACCACAATGGGCGAGATCAATCTGTTTAAATAAATAATTTAATCAGAGAATTAACCCATAATAACTAGAGCTAGGGCATCCATTCTCCAACAACGCATGCATTCGCTTGGTTATCTTACTCGTGGAGCCACACAAAAAAAGTCTGGGAGGAACTCTTGTTTAGTAGAGCAATAAAATGTCGAGCCATAATGCAGGTTTGTTAAACCATGAGTCTGCCAAACAAACAGCCCAAAAGTCAAGTCTTCTAGTCGAGTCGAGAAACAGAGCTATCGCTAATCGGTTCTGAGTCCAGATGAGTCGACAGAACTAGCTCATGTGGTCGATCCTCTACGAAGTCGAGACACAATGAACGCATGATCTAAAAAGGAGAGTTTACTAGGGAACTCAATGTGCCAACAACACTTGGTCCCACCCCCTCTAGAAAGCTTCGATGATATTCCTATGGATACCTCAATTTTTTTCCAAGAATCAATGCGGAAAACGGTATCAATGAAGAAGATCATCTTACTACCTTCCTCGATTTCATAGACAACTTTTATGTGGAAGATGATGATGTGTTCTCTAGAATTTTTTCCCATTCTCTAGAGGGATAAGCGAAGAAATGGTTTAGGAATCTTCCCAATGGTTGTCTAAGGCACCAAACCCAATTTCATGCTAAATAGGGGGTCAAAAAATATTAGAGAAATTACCTCATGGAGTTCAATACCTTCCGAGAAGGAATAATGGTGAAACAATTCCTGAGTTCAACAACAAATTTTGTAAGCTATAGCATATAATTCCAAATATTTCGAAATCCTTTGAACCTGCAATAATGGTAGCATGTGCTACTACCTTGAAAGGTAATTTTTCTCTACAACTAAGAGAAAGAAAATCTATTGACTTAGATCCCATATTTAATGATGTTAAGGATGTCTAAAGAAATATGAACTCTTCAAAAATACATCTCAAAAACATACATACAAGATCCCTTGAAAGAGGATATTTTCAAGAAAAAACATACATACAAGATCCCTTGAAAGAGGATATTTTCAAGAAAAAAGGAGGGGCAAAGAGGTTGAGACATATTTAGCCACTCAATCTACCTTATCAATGGAAGAGGTGAATATGCTATTCAAATATATGGCCAATGATCTATCAAAATTTAATCAAGGATGAGCTACACATGAATTTATAAGACCTACATTTAGGGTTCATAATCAACCACTCGAGAACTAACCTCAATTCATAAGTCCCCCATTTTTTTATCACACACAAAACATGCCAGAAGAGCCCGATATACCATATGCTTCAATAACTTAAACTAACATGATGATTCCTCCACCCCTATATTATGAGGAATACTATGAACAAGGAGGAGAATCTTTAGATCAACATGAGGATATTAACATTTTATTCCATCCTAATGTCCATTAGGATGTAATAAGTGACTCATTTAACTTTGTTGGATTTGGAGGAATACTATGAACAAGGAGGACAATATTAAGATCAACATGAGAATATTAACATTTTATTCCATCATAATGTCCATTTAAATCTAATAAGTGACTCATTTAACTTTCTTGGATTTGAAGGGATCCTCATGATGAATGAACATGGAGAAGAACCTCAAGAAGAGAATATGTACATGTAGGAAGAGGAACCTCTAGATTTTTCCCTTGCCTAAGGATGGTTTTTGATAATGTCATAGTTGAGGTAAAAAGATAATATGACATAGGACCTAGGATACACAACCCATTTAGAAGGGAAGAAATGTCCAGGAAAACCGAGAATGCAAAAAGGGAGGAAACAAAGTTTCCTGAAAATTCAGGGAAAAGAAAAATGCACAAAGCACCTAAATTATAGAAACCATTCATTCCCATCAAAGAGGAAACTATACCTAAATTATAGAAACCATTCATTCCCATCAAAGAGGAAACTATATTGGTTGAACATTTTAAACATATCCTAATTCTAGAAAATTGAGGTAAGGCCCTTGTACCACAATAGCCTAACACCAGTCTATCCAAGTTGCTTAATGTTGCCAAGGATGCTAAGGTATCTCCTCTCGTTTGGATGCTAATGTATCTCCTCCTGTTCCTCCACCTTTTGAAATTAGGTAGAATCTTAGTAAATTCAAAATTCCTATACCTCTTTCTAATGTAATCATGTATCCTATTCATAGCACAAAAATATATACTCTTTTTGGGTTAAATGGGAAGCCCCAAGGTTCATCTACCAATTCAGAGATAACCCATAATATAAATAATACCTTAGGACCCAATGTGATGGCTCTGTAAAGTGAGGCTCCCTTGCAAGTAGATTGGATCAGTCTTCAAGATGATTTCCCTGAGATAATGGTAGGAAATCTACCCAATGAAAATAATAATCTAACCCTTTTCTTATACATTAATTCAGTGTTATTATTATTATCAAAATTTATAGTAGTTATCAATTTATCTAAGAACAACATTCTCAAATATTTCAAACAAGCATTTCACTCTCACCACATTTTATGTAAGGCTCTTGTTATAATAGTATTGAATGGTAAGGTGGGAAATTTTGGTGCCAAGAAGATGACTTTTGCTTAGAATTATTAGTATTGAATGGTAAGTGGAAAATTTTGGTGTGAAGAAGATGAGTTTTGCTTATAATTATTGTGAACATCAAACTATCTTGGCTAGATGTGTTATTGTTATTTTCAAAGTTTATTAGTATTGAATTATAAGGTGGAAAATTTTGGTGCGAAGAAGATGACTTTTTCTTATAATCATTATGAACATCAAACTATTTTGGCTAGATGTGTTATTTTCAAAGTTTATGTTAGACATTGGATTCTCTAATGACAATATTCTCAATTATTTCAAATAAACATTTCACTCTCAACACCTTTGATGTTTTGTCTAATTCAACAAAGGAGACCTACTCTCACCCCCTTTGATGTTTTGTCGACCTACTCTCACCACCTTTGATGTTTTTTCTAATTCAACAAACAAGACCTACTCTCACCACCTTTGATGTCGTGTCAAATTCAACAAATAAGATATAGGGGCATTGCTATTTTGGGGCTCTTAGTTTTATTAGTGTTGAATGGTAAGGTGGAAAGACATTTATTGTGAAATAAATAAGGATGTAATTTGTTAAATGCTTAGTTAATGTAATGGATGAATATTGTTAAATCTATATGTAACAAAGTTATAACTAAATATTAATACTTTACCTTTTGAAATGATTAGTTGGTAAGAAAATATGATGTAGAAAGTTTAATTTGCACTTTAAAATATAGAAATATAGAGTATTTAGTGTTTAATCTCATTTTATAATTAGCATAGTTACATAATCGAAAGTGATGGATATATGTCTATATAAATCATTAGTTTAAAAAGATGGAAAATGATATATTAATGGTTTGGAAAAGGTAATTATTATTAATAATATTAATAAAAATAAAAATAAATCTTTAAATATAATAGAGTAATAATAATAATATTCATATTCATTTTTAAGGGAATTAAAATAAAATTATTGATATTGATATTATAATTATTGGAAATAATAATACGAATAAAATAATATTAAGGTTAGTAATGTTACCATTTTAATTATTATTAAAAAAATAATAAAATTAATATTAGTATAATAATTTACATAAGTATATATGATATTCGTCAATTGGTTTAGTTTGGGTGGTTGGGAGGAATGATTATTATCTTCTTATTTAGTGATTGTATTAGTTTTTTATGGCGTCATGTTAACAAGATAAACATGCATATAAACTTCAGTGTACCTAAACATGTGTTTCCTTCTTAGAGGTCACATATTCAAATCTAAAAGGGTTTGGGTATATACAACTTTGTAGACTTTACGAGTGAAAGTGTTGGCTGGAGGGGGTCCCTTGTCCAACAAACAAGGAGGTCTCATACACCAATTTGGTGTCTTACTTGGTTGTGACCTTAAAATTAGATTATTATTAGTAGTAGTAGTATTAGTAGTAGTAGTGGAATCAACAACTAATTGGGCACGTACTCGCATGACATGGGGTCGTGTTATCCAACTATTACCATTAAAACCTCTAGGTGTGTCCACGATACCCTATACATGACACACGCTGAAAAATTAAATTATTGTTATTGTTATTATTATTATTATTAAAAAATTACTATTATTTAAAAATTATTATTATTAAAATAATATTAAAAATTATGATATTTACATTAAATAAAATTTATTTACAAGGATTAAAATTATTGAGAAGAAAAAAATTAATTTTTGTATTTATAATATTCATATGTATATTTTTTATTAAAGGTTGAGTATCATTGATTATGATTTTTAATAGTTCACTATATGTGATTATAGATAACTACATGATTGAGTTGATTTTTGCTATTTATAATAGAGTATTTTTGCTATTTATAATAGAGTATGATTTACTATGACTGATTTTAAGTTATTATAGCTAAATCTAATTAAATTTAATTTGTTGGGTTTAAGATTTAGGAGAAAATATATTCAAACATATATCAAGAAAAGGACACTCAAGAAACTCCTAAAGGAAAAATTATACTCAATCATTTAATTCACTTGTTTTTTTTATATTATATATTAGGTCCATTTATATATAATAGGTCACCATAACAATATGTCATAAGATATTCAATTTATTTATCTCCATATTCATCTCCAATAGTCTCTCTATTAATCTCTCAACTTGATTCTATGAAATCATCATCCTAACTTCTGTCATTATCCTCATATTTGATTCAGATGTAGAATTTTATGTAAATTCTGCTTCATTAACATATCACAATACATTCATCATATATAACAAGTAGGAGTTAATCCTTCATACCCCACCTTAATAAATACTTTCTATTTAATCACCATTTCTTCTAGTCTCTTAAATATTTGGTCCTTTAATTGGTCCACCAATATTCATCAATCTTCTACAATCTTCTATATTCTATGTTCATCTTATATCTTATGGAATACTCATCTTTGTTCACAACCCAACTCAACATATCTTTTTGGAATGGTGTTATTAATAATTGCATGTGTATTTTTGTTTTAATTTCAAACAATTAGCGCAATACAAGTACAACAACCATAACTAGATAACTAGTAATAAAACTTAATTAAATGACCAAAAAAATATGCACAACTAATAACTAGATAACTCGTCAAAGAAATGAAAAATTTAGCAACAAAAATAGTAGGTACCTATAGTCCTTCACTTTGGTAATGACTAGTCACTAGTCTGAACCAGTATTCCACAAGTGGGTTTTCCACTAGCAGGAAATCACATCCAAGGGGTGTATTTCTACCAAACATTGTATCTATTTGAACCTAGTTTCTAACCCCCAAGTAGTGCTTAATCTCAATAAGAGTGTAGGATAAATCACCGAGTATTCAACTAGTATAGTCCCTCAATCTCATATGTCAAATAAAGGATCAAACCTTCACTTTGTATAATAGAACAAATCAAGGATCAAATAACATCCAACTAATTATCCATAGTGTGTTTGAGAGGCTCTTGGACTTAAAACACCCCCACAACCATGTTGTGGAGGTGATGCAAGTCTGAGAGGGTGACTTGTAAGTCCAAGAAGATGGGTTATAAGAATGAATATGGGATATTATGTATTCATTCTTCATCTTGTAGATACAAAATATAAACATCATGTTTGTTAAAGTTCATATAAAAAATTCACCTACCAAAAAAATGCATGGGTCACGAGCTATTGTATCTTTTGGTTATTTAGGAAACATTTTCTCATATATGGTTCATTAAAAATTCTTGAATGCAACCTTTTCCACGCCCCCTTCATGATCATCAATCATCATCATCATTTTTCTTTGGTTTACCCATTAATTTTTGTCGGTAACCCTCAACCATTGCAATTTTGAAGGGGTTTTCGAATTACAAGAAACCATTAAATACATGAAGTGGTTTTTGGTTCACCATTAACCTACATGTATAGAAAGTAATTTTTTGTTTACCATGAACCAAGAACAACAATTACATCATCATTTGACTCAAGTACATAAAAAAACATTTCACCAAAAGTGTTAATCTAAGGCTAATCTATCCATTTTTACAAATAATTTGTTTTCCAAATTACACTACCCTAGAAAAATCCCTGTATACTTCTCTTAATTTTGAGTATTCTACTGAGGGTAAACACTAGAATCTTTAGAGCTTTAAGGATTCTCAACAGTATGGACTTAAGCCTTAACAAAAATGAACTCATTATGAGTTATTTGCAGGAATTGAACCTAGGTGGTGAGGATAACAATCATTCCTCCCACCAACCGAGTTAAACCCAATTGATAGACTCACCCTTTTTAAAAACAGAATACCATGACCATCTTCCTTTCCATCATAAAAACATCATTGTCAAAGAGGATCATCAATTTTTTGGGGGATTTCATTTTCCACTGATTCACTTCAATTGCTATTGCATCTCATTGTTTGACACATCATATTGTTTTTCGCTACTTATTCTTACATTTCCTTTGATTCTAATTCTCTACATTCATTTTCTTCTATTTCTTTAATCTTCCTTATTTTCCCACCTATTGTTTCCTTCACCTTTACTTTTCCTATGTCAATTCAATATTCCTTGCTTATTGTTTTCATTTGTGCATGCCTAGGAGTCTATCATCTTTCTTCACTTTCCCAATTGTCTTCTTCTCTTTCCATCTTTCTTTTTATTTGTCCTAACTTTTTTTTTCTTTATATATCCTCCTCTAATTTGTTCAAATGAATTACCTGCATCAAAAAAATAATGTTTCTTTTTTGAGTGATGCATGTATTTGGCAAGACACCTATGACATTAGATTAGAAAAAACATAGTTACCAACTTGACAAGAACCCTCCAAAGTTATTGTTTTCTTGTAGGTTGCATTCAATCATTGTTTCTACCTCCATTTCGAAAAGTGCTACCATTAGCACCATTTCTTTTTGTAGTGAAAATTACCACCCTTTACAATTGTGGCCTTAACAACCTCCTAATGTTTTCAACAAAAACCTTAAAATCAATCCTTGAATCAAAAGGTGCCACCATCAACAGTGCCTTTTTTTTTCAAGGTCAAAATTACAACTTATTTGAAATGATGGCCATAACAACCTGTACCATTGCAACCAAAACCTTAAAATCACCTCAGAATAAAAAAGTGACACTCCTCGTAACACCCCACACATTTTTTTGAGGTCAAAATTATGGTTTTTTTGAGATCCATGTCCTTGAAAATCGGTATTATTACAACAAAAATATTAAAATCAGCCCATGAATCATAAAAAGGTGTTACATATAGCACCACCCCACTGCCACTTTATTCGAACTTATAATTGCAATAATTTTTAAACAATAGCCTAAAAGCCCTATGTTGCTGCAACCAAAATCATTAAAAAGAAAATAAATAAAAATAGTGAGATTGGGAAAAACCCAAAAGACATGGGAAAAACATATTTTTTAAAAATAAAATAATATTATTTTTAACAAATACATTTTAAATTTAAAAAATTAGCAAAAATAAAAATAAAAATAAAAACCCACCCCCTACCCACATTTTAATTTATTTTTTGAAAAAACCACTAAAAATGAAAAAGAAACCATGTTAGCAATGATATTTTGTTTAAATGTAAAAAGAAAATTAAAAAAAAATTGAAAACAAAAAAATAAAATAAATAAAAGCATAGAAAAAATGAAGAATTAGAGGATAAAAGAAAATTAAGATATTATAAGGAGGTGGTTAACCCTAACCTTGAAGATCAAAAGTATCTCTCTGTTTTGACTAGCGTAAAGAAGAGAACCAATATTGCTAAAATAAGAACTAATTTTCATGTGCTACATAGTGAAACTGGACGCTGGGAAATCCCCAAAACACCTTGGTAAGATATAGTATGTCACCTTTGTGACACCAAGAGGGAAAACACCTTGGTAAGAAATAGTATGTCACCTTTGTGACACCAAGAGGGTTGAAGATAAAAAAACACTTTCTTCTAGAATTCCCTGCGTATAGCCAAATTAGATCTCAATTTCAAAATATTTTCACATTACCAACATTCCTAAACATCAAAGTAATAAAATATTTAATGATCTTAGAACACTTATTTTAATTCTTTTCAAGCATTGAAATAACATTTTAAATAAATCCAAGTAATCTTTTACTTTTCTTAAGGTCCAATACACCAATGATGGTTTAAGTGGACATTAACCATCATCATCATAAAAAAAAACAATTTTTTTTTTTTAAAGAGAATTCCCATAGTCACCCCCATATGCCACCCCTGTACCCAACCCTTAAAGAAATGGTTCCTCACACAATGCCATTTTTTTGTCTTTTTCTTTTAATATATATATTTATTTTTTAAATTCATTTTAATTATTTATTTATTGGTCTTTATTTTTAGATTTTGCTTTTAAAATATGTTTTTTTTCCTTTTTCTTTTTTTTTATAATTGCATTTCTTCTTTTAATGTTTCTTATATTTTTTTCTCTTTTCGAATTTGTTTTTAACATGGTTTCATTGTAATATTTTTACCAATTTAAAAAAAAAGTTAAATTATGTTTTTTCAAATAAATAAATAAAGTGTATTTTTATTTTAATAGAAAATAGCACAACTATTTGATTTTTAAAAAGTATCCTTTCTCCCATTACTTTTGTTTTTTTTTGCAATTTTCTATTTTTTTCTCTATTTTTATCTATTTTCCCATTTTTTGTTTTCCTTTCTAATGATTTTGTTTGCAATGGCATAGGGATTTTAGGCCATGGTTTAAATAATGTTACAATCTTAAACCCAAAAAGAGAGGGTGAGATACTACTTGTAGCACATCATTTCGATTCAAGGCTTAATTTTAATATTTTGTTTGTAAGTGTACCGATTGTTAAGGCTATGGTTCTCAAAGAAGTTGTAATTTTGACATTGAAAAAAGAGGGTTGCTACTAAGAACACCACTTTTCAATTTTGGTGTTGACTTTCAACTTTTTGTTACAATAGTACAAGTTGTTAAATCCATCATTTCATAAAAAACGCAATTTTGGCCTAAGAAAAAGGTACCATTGTTGCTGTCACTTATGATTCAAGATTGATTTTAAGGTTTTTGTTGACAATAGTATGAGGTTGTTAAGGATGTGGATGTAAAATGTGGTAATTTTAATCCTAAAGGGCACTACTAGTAGTACCACTTTTCAATTTGGAGGTTGATTTTGGTGTTTTTGACCCAAAATATGGGATTTTACAACTAGAGTTTTGAGTTTGAGGTCACAGTTTTTGTTAAGATGATAACTATGTTAAAACTAAATTAAGGCACTATTATTATGACTTTACATCATTTTAAATTGACTTTACATTTTACTTTAAATCACTTAACTTGGATTTGAGTTACTTTGGTTCTATTTAATTATTAATTTGGACTTTAACCTCAATTCCAACTTTAGCATTAGCTTTGATTCCACTTTCCTTTCTCAATGATTTTGACTTAACTTCAACTCTTGACATAAATGAACTCTCATGCATTAACATTTGCATTGATTTTTAATTAATTTTATTTCACTTTAGATTTGTTTTTCCAAAGAAAAAATCTAGTAATTTTATTAAAGATGACAAAATTACAATTGTAGATACTAATTGGTATCTGAGTGTGCCTCTAGCGGGATTAATACAAAAGAGAGAATATATCCTTCCTTTAGTAAAATTTAGATGTTAAGTATTCAACATTCTAGAATCCTTTATTAAACGTATATTTTTGGGCTAACTTGTTCTATAATGTAAGAATCTAAACTCTAGATATAGAATACAAAAAGATACAAACTCCTATAAACAATCCAAAAGGAGGTTAATGCTCATATCATTTTTGGAAAGTTTAATATTTAAAAACTTTGATACAAAAAGGAAATTAAAACCAATATTCATGAAAGTAAGAAGTAAGGTGTCCTTGATGGGATTCAATGATTTACGCAGTTCCTTCCTTGGACAACCTGTCAGCTGAATCAAATTCATAATTTTGATCCTTATACACATGACCAAATGAAATCTGAGAGAAATAATATTGCAGGTTCTTGATCTCCTAAAGTAATTTCTACAATAAGTAATTATGTAGGATAGAATCGCCTTTCATCCATTGTATAACTGAGAGAGAAACCTGATATTTGTATATGTGTGACTTATTTTTCAAGATAAAGAATAAGTACCATCTCAAGTGCCAAGAGTTGGATAAAATTGTTTTTTCTTGGTCGATACCAATTATAAATGAGAGAGAGTGATTTTCGAAGAGGAAAATGATACCTCCAACACCTGCCCCTTCATGGATTTCCTTTAGGGGATCCATAAAAA
>JZKD02S1647226.1:110187-132311 GCA_000966675.3 Picea glauca | reverse complement strand
ATGCTTCTTTTTAGTATAAATAGGAGTCGAGGGTATGAGAACCCTAGCTTGGATATTATTGTAATAGAGCTCTACTCAACTGGAGGTTGCCCCCTCGAAGAGGCCCATGAACATTTCTTTCAGATTCAAAGTGTTATTTATGTTGTTATTCTTATATCATTTTAGTGTTATTGTGATGAATGTTCTGGTTATATTGTTGTTATTCTGCCATTACTAGCATTTTATTTCAGTTTTGCATACATTTTATATCTGGTATATTACAAGTGGTATCAGAGCACTTTCCTCGGCAGAAAGTGTGGGTTAATTTTTTTTTTCAGGGTAGAGACATATTTCGACGTCTTTAAGCCACAGAGATCTGTCATTACACGCATAAACCCGCAGCTGAGGGATTCATACATGTAAGAAATATAAGTGGTACTTAAGCGCACATCTGTTGGCCACCCTTGTAACCGTTGTTGGTACCCCTTCGAGTGGTAGCGCATCAGACAACACCTGTGTACAGAATGGCCTAGATTACCTGAAGCCCTCTTTAGATAAACCGATCAACCGCTTGAATGCTATAGTGTCACCGAGAACAACACTCGGAAAGATACTCTCTAGTACCTGGGTAGTAAGGTAGTATGACTAATGATATGGTCTATCCTCCTTAGTTAGTGCCCTGAGATATTGGGCCAAGTACTACTGTTGGACCCCACACATATATCAAAGAGCTATAGCACAAGGCAAACCCTTGTCTGTAGAACCCTTGAATACCTAACCCTTGGGGGACAGAAACATAAACAAATTAAAACAGACAAGATCTATTGTCGTGCAACTATGTTTGGGTTGCCAAGTAAATACACATTTCTTTCTGGTTAAGCATTTGGACATTTCCTCTCTACAGTATTCTTCAGACCGGAGTATAGCTATGGAAATGTTTTCACCATTATTTGATACCTATTCCATTGGATTCATCTCTTTGCCCTTATCACATTCATCCATATCATTTTTTCAGCCAAAATTTTTTACCCCGCTCGCCTCTTTTTAGTTTCCTCATCCTCATGGCCCATACTCATAGCCAAGATTTAGAAGCTCACTTCAACACCTTGCAATCTGGTCTCATTGAGACCCAAAAAGAAGTGAAACAAATCAGTGCCAATGTTTCCACCATCAATACAACCATGCAGTCCTCAATGGGGGAAATCAAACAAGACCTCACCACCTAGCTTGAATCAGTCTTTTCGGCACTCTGCACCAAACTGCATATCCCTACAAATAAACCTTCCTCCTCCTCACCTCCACATACTAAAGGTGACCATTCCTCTCATTCCCATACCTTGCAGAACCATCACTTTCAACGTGACCTATGCCTTCCACAGGTGGATGTGACCAAATTTGATGGATCAAACCCCACTGGTTGGGTAACCCAAATGGAACATTACTTCTCTTTATACGATATTACAGATGACTTGGCCAAACTATGGTATGGTGTTCTCCATCTAGATCAAGAACATTGGCAATGGTGGAAATGGAGAAAAACTTCTTGTCAAGGGTATATTGTTTGGACACACTTTGTGGCAGAGCTTTATGAACTCTTTGACAATGAGACCAACCATTTGGGCCATTTGAAAAAGATGAAACAATTAGGAAAAGTGGAAGACTTTATAGCTTCCTTTGAGCGCCTAGCTTTTAGAACAGAAGGCATGTCTGATGACTTTTTCCAAGAGTGTTTTATCAGCGGCCTCAAGGATGAAATTCGGGCCCATGTCCTCATGGCTCGGCCTGAGAGTTGGGTGCAGGCTACCAAAAGAGCTAAAGAAGCACAACAGGTTGTATCTGCTCAAAACCGCAAACCCTCCTTTATCCCTTGCCTTAAACCAGTAAATCCCACTACTCCCTTTGCTCCACTAAAGATCCAAAAATTGACCAAGGATGAAATGGCTGAACGCCAACTCAAAGGCCTTTGTTATAACTATGATAACAAATATTTCCCAGGCCACAAGTGTAAAGAACAAAATCTTTTTATGGCCATCTCCAAGGAGATTTTGGAAGAATATGAAGAAACTCCCTCTGTGTCTAAGTCACCCGAGTCCACTGACATAAGCCCTTCTTCAGACCCTCCCAAAGTAGAACCGGTCATTTCCCTCAATGCTCTCACTGAATTCTCCACTCCCTAAACCCTCAAGCTAATCGGTTACATCAAGCATCAGAAGGTCATCATTCTAGTTGATAGTGGTAGCACCTATAATTTTATTCATCGTCGCATTGCCCAAGAAACTCATTGCTATATCCATGCCATCAATAATTTCCAAATCATGATTGCCAATGGTGGTTCTATGAAATATGGAGGGTGTTGTGAAAATGTGCGTCCCCAAATTGGTGACAACCACCTAAAATTCCATATGTTTGTTATCGACATGGTAGGTTGTGACATTGTGTTGGGTGCAGACTGGCTAAGGAATTTGGGTCCCATTTCCATGGATTTTAAAGACTTAACCATGCAATTTAACCAGGAGGGTCACCAATATAAGTTCCAAGGCATCACCATCGGTTCACCTGATATCATTAGTTCCCATCGCATGGAAAAGATGCTCAAAAAGGGTCATTCTGGTGTTATCGCCCAACTCCATGCCATACAAGCAATAGAGACACCCTTGGTACCGCAAGACCTCCAAGCCATCCTTTCTAAACATCAATTGGTATTTTCCACTCCCCAAGGCCTCCCTCCTTCCCATGGTGTTCATGATCATTCCATTCCCCTTGTACCCGGAAGCCTTCCTCCCAATACCCGTATGTATCGTCACCCCTTTTCCCAAAAAAATGAAATTGAGAAAATGGTCCAGGAACTCCTTAATGCAGGTGTTATCTGCCCTAGTATGAGCCCCTACTCGTCTCATGTGGTCATGGTCCTGAGGAAAGAAGGTTCTTGGCGAATGTGTCATGAATTTTGTGTCCTCAACAAACTTACCATCAAAGACAAATTCCCCATTCCTGTCATTGATGACCTCCTGAATGAATTGAGTGGCACCCAATTCTTCACTAAATTGGATCTTCGTTCGGGCTACCACCAAATACGTATGAAAGAGGTAGACATTCCCAAGAATGCCTTCATAACTCATGAGGGACACTATGAGTTTTTGGTCATGCCCTTTGGCTTGTGTAATGCCCCCCTCCACCTTTCAAAGCCTCATGAATCATTTCTTCCATCCTTTTCTCTGCCATTTTTTCTTAGTTTTCTTTGATGATATCCTCATCTATAGAAAAACCTAAATAGACCATCTTTCTCATGTGGATCAAATTCTCCATCTACTCTCTCAGCACCAACTTTTCCTGAAACAGTCTAAATGTGCTTTTGGAGTCTCAGAGGTAGAATACTTGGGTCATCTGGTTGGCAAAGGTGGTGTCAGGTGGATCCTAAAAAGATTCAAGCTATGCAAGACTGGCCTCACCCAAATACTCTTAAGAGCTTGCATGGATTTCTAGGCTTAACAGGGTATTATCAAATGTTTGTTAAGAATTATGGGAAGATTGCAACACCTCTCACTGCTCTCCTCAAAAAGAACTCTTTCACTTGGACTCCAGTCGTTGCTCAATCTTTTCATACCTTGAAGATGGCCATGTGCACCACCCCAGTCCTCACCCTTCCTGATTTCACAAAGACCTTTGTGTTGGAATGTGATGCCTCAGGGAAAGGAATTGGTGTTGTCCTTATGCAAGAGGGTCGACCTTTGACCTTTACTAGAAAGCAACTATCTGAAAGCAATCTGGGCAAATCTATATATAAAAAGGAAATGTTGGCTATTCTGCATGATGTGGATCCATGGCATCCTTATCTATTGGGGAAACATTTCCAAATTAATATAGACCATCAAAGCCTCAAGTATTTTATGGAACAACGCATTTCCTCCAAGAACAAAAAAAATGGGTGAGTAAACTCTTTGGATATGATTATGAGATCTTTTATAAGAAAGGAAAAGACAATGTGGTTGTGGATGCACTTTCCCGAAAATATGAAGACAAAGGATCCATTTTTTCTCTTTCATTCATTGTACTAGATTGGCTCCAAGCCATTTGCCAGGAATGGTTGCAAGATCCCAAACGTTCGCAGTTGATCAACCAATTGCAGTCTAAGGCTCCAGCTTCCCCAGGGTACTCTTGGCTCCATGAGGAACTTCGATACAAAGGTCGTTTGTATTTAAGTAAACAATCAAAGCTTAAATCCACGGTACTTTCTGAGCTTCATGCTACACCCACAGCAGGGCACTACGGGTTCACCAAAACCTATGATAGGGTCAAATGTTCCTTTTTCTGGGATGGGATGAAACAGGAAATTCACAATTTTGTATCTGAATGTGGTGTGTGTCAATGCAACAAGGGATAAACAGTCAAATCATCGGGCACACTACAACCGCTCTCGATTCCACCTGCTATTTGGAAGGATATCTCTATGGATTTTATTACCGGCTTACCCAAATCAGGAAATAAATTAGTCATCATGGTGGTTGTTGATCACCTTTCCAACTATGCTCATTTCTGCGCCCCTTTTAATGTCCCCAAGGCCGAGCCCTATTGTAAATATTGTTTATGAAATGAATTCTGAATATGTTTTATAGGTTGGTGAGCCGAGTTTATATAAGCTAGTGGGCTCATGTGATTCTTAGGCCAGAGAGCTTAAGTGTTGAAGGCTAAGAGCCTGATTTTGTACCTGTATTTATGCGGAACAGTAATAAAATATAAACATCATCGCGTGCAGACCGACCATGATGAATGAGTGATGGGGGACTAAGATTCCACATAGTGGGAAAGGGATTAGGGGCTGGAAGGTGGGAAAAGGGACTAAGTGTTGAGCCTAGGGGCTAAGCCTAGGGGGCTTAGGTCCTTGGGAATAATATTTTAATATTATTCCAAAAGACATGTGAATAATATGTTTTATCCTAAGTTCTTTTGGAAGGACAAACAACTTCTGAATGGAAGGAACACATGCTGAAGGAATGCATGCAGTTGCATGGGTAACAAGTGCCAATCCAGGCGCATGGAAATAAAATGGCTGAGATGAGCCGTGTTGGGGGTTCCTTTTCAATTCTACCCGACTGTCTGTGCATGAATCGATCTGACCTCTGCATGAGACCTCGTGCAATTTTGAAACTGTGGGAAAATTTTGTGATGTTTTCAAGGATAGCCTATGTTGATTTCTGGAAAGCCGAGACATCCTCTGTCTGAATAGATCGAGCCTGTGTGTGGAATATCTGTCCCCAAGCCATAACCGCGAGACCATACTGTCATTGCTAAGCCTGTTAGAAATCCCATGTCTATTTTCCCAGTTGGTTGTTGTCGCCACGTAGTGCTGGACCTCATGTGGCTTGTTGGCCAATTTGTACAACACTCTTTCTAGGTGAGAGAGGTGATTGAAGTTGGAAGAACATGTTGCTCGACCTGTGAGCGACTCTCTCCAGGTGAGAGAGTGTACTAAGGAAGGAGAGAGCTCCTAGAAGGAACCCTGTAATTGCCACAGAGCTCGGAGAATTCCGGTCTGGCCTGTTGCTGAAACCCAAGGAAAGGGAGGCTAGTAGTCGAAGGACTGTCTAGGTGACAGAGAAGGTGTATACTCCTAGGGTGGAACAGGCATGTGGGGAAGGAGAGTCTATGGACAGTGAGTATGAGTGGTTCCTGGGAGATAATTCCTTCCTTGTGCCCATGTGTTTTCCCTGTAACCTTAGCCTAGACTAGGATTCTTTACCTTGGGGTGGAGCTTAGTCCCAGCTTGGGGGTGACCTACTACTGAGCTTAATGAGAAGTGTGGTATAAGGCTGGGAGGTTCATGGAAGTCCTGCACCTGGTTGGTGGAATTACCACCGTTTCAAAGATAAGTACCATATGGTGTTTTTAATTACGCTTTTGCATGTCTGTGTATTTATAATTATCATGTATTCTGTAGTGCCTATGAATTAATGTAAAAACCATTGATTATTTATAATAGTAGTAATTCTTATTCTTACTCTGAGTTTAAGTGTGTTTCATTTTCTTAAATGCATGTCATATATATATATATATATAATTAAGCATGAGATCGTTATTTCGTGAAGGAGCACCTGCCCGACTGATGGAAAGGGGGTGTTACAGTTCTGTATCAGAGAGATACAACTGCAAATGAAAGAGTGTTACAATATGGTATCAGAGCCAAGGTTTCAACGTTCAGCCTAGATGGGCTAGTTGAGTGCTCTTTGGACCGAGTGTTTGAGGAGAAATTGTGTCTGGAGGACCAATTTCGGACCTTTGAATGCTCCTGAGTGTCAAGGAGTTACTTGACCATGTTACCAAGCTCAGGAGGTGTAGTGGTGTTGTGAAACCGTAGCCATTGTGGTTATTGGCCACAGGGAGAGAGGAATCCACACCATAAGTGTTGGAGCTATAGGATCTGCTCGGGGGAAAGGAGAACCCTCGTGACCGTCAGATCTGGAAAATGTGTGCAGGGTTTAAAAACCCTTTGGAGTTGCACAAGAACGTGGAAATCACGATATGCGAAACCTCAAATTCGTCGGGACTGTCCATCAAGGGGAACACATGGCTGTTGGACGACATTTTGGCACCTGGGAAACCAAAAGGGAAGAACCTTGTTTTCGCAAGTCACGAAATAGCGAAACCTGAAAGTCCAAAATGATCTACACCATAGATCGTAAGATAGGAACTTGACCATTGGATCAAGTGGAGGGGTAGATAGTAATTTCAGGATTTCAGCAAATGAAAGTTTGAGAGGTCTAGATGCACAAACTCCAGATGCACGAAACCCTGAAACGCCGAAAGGATCTGTGCCGTAGATTTGAGAAAGGTCTAATCGTTGGATTTCACTTGGAATGGACGTGGACACATGGGTGTGAACCACGTGCTAGTGGGACAAAAGAAAAGTGAGCATGGTGGGACCCAATGATGTCACCATAGATAAGGTGGACCCTCCCAAGGAAGCCACTCGCCACTGTAGATGTGGAGACAGTTGTGCTATGTGGGCCCGGAGGGTAAATTAAATCGGGATTCCAGGATTCGCAAAGGAGGAGCACGAGGGCTCAACACTCCAACTCACGAAGTTGTGAGTTGCGAGAGGTGCTAGCACTTATCCCTAGCCTACGGTTATATGTAGCAAGTGCTAGCAAGGAGAGATTCATACTTGTATCACATCTCAGGTATCGACTCTTGGAGGAAGAAGAGTCAGGGGTCTTCGACTCACGAACTCATGAGATCGTGAAGTTGTGAAAGGTGCCTTTGGTTACGAGGGTAGGGAGAAAGAGGGAGGTATCACCTAAAAGCGAGTATGAGAGTCTCATGGACCGAGAACCTAAAACCAGGAGTCCTGAAATTTGCAGAGCCAAACAGAGCTCAAAAAACTTAATGGAATCGAAATGTTTTTCTTGTTCATGTTGGTTTATGAGTGTTGTAAGTTTCTTGAAGGTTTAATGTCCTGACAAACTTCGGTCGATTGCACATTGTGTGTGTAGATTTCAATGAGTGTCAGGTCAACCGTGAATCTACACAGAGTATAGAAATGAAAAAGGTACATATTGCTTCCGAAACAGAGGACAAAAGGGTAGGAAGGGATGTCAACTTGGGAGTCGAAGGATCAAACTCTAATGGGCATGGAAAAGAGATGGATAAGGAAGGACATATGATGAAACTCATTGAAAGATTGCAGAAATATGCCTAGGCTCGCCGAGATGATAGCCAAAATCTCATGAGGGTCAAGGATCAGCACAGAGAATTCAACTTAAAAATGTTGAAGAACCTGGAAAAAATACAAAGGAAGTTGGAGAAGTGGAGTGGCTCAAGAAAGAGAGAGAGTCGCAAGACCCCTGAGAGAAGAAGAATATCGAGGAGTGGTAGCAGACATCATCGTCGCTCCCCAAAGCATTCCAACAAGGAAGCACACAGTAGTTCAAGCCCATCCCCTACTAGAAAACACCAAACATTTGGAAGGGATGAATTGAAAGGAGAGATGAACAAGATCAAACCTCCAACGTTCGATGGAGAACATAAGAAGGAGGAAGATGTTGAAACATGGTTTCTAGGCATGAGGAAATATTTCCAACTGTAGAATTATTCCCCTCATGCAGAAGGAATAATTGCGATGTATCAACTAAAGGGAAAAGCATCCATGTGGTGGGATCAATTTGTGCAGGTGCAACACATCAGAGAGAAAGATATCACTTGGAAGGAGTTTAAGAGGTATTTCGAGAAGAAATACATGACCAAAAGGTACCATGACAGAAATATGAACGAGTTCTTCGAAATCAAGTTGGGCAGCATGACCATCGATGAATACGAATGAAGGTTTTTGTAACTATTGAAGTATGTTCCGTTCATCAAAGATGAGGCTGTCAAGATTTAGAGATATCTGAGTGGACTACCACCTTCTATTGGTGACAAGATTTAGTATGATGATCCTAAGACTATGGAAGAAACAATAAGAAGGGAAAAATGCTTATATGAACAAAAAATAGAAAGGCCTACTTTTTGGAAGGCTTGGGATGATCAGAAGAAGTTCAGGAAAGAGCAGTGGCAGAAGGGAAACAAGCCTCCCTTTTTCAGAGACAGTCCTCAGGGATAGCCATCTTTCAGAGAGCCCAAGAAGGCTGAAGTGGGTGAACAAATGCCTAGACTGACACCTATGGAGTGTTGGGGATGTAAAGGAAACCATAGGTACCGAGACTTCCCCCACAGAAAAGATAAAGCGAGAACCGTCCACAATGTTCAACAAGCTAAAACAATGGAGGATATGGGCAGCAGAATGCCAAGGATCTACGCATCCCTAGACAACAAGCAAGCAGAATTTCAATCGCACATGATTGAAGTGGAAGGTATGATCAACAACCGACCATTTATTATTTTAATTGATTCTGGAGCTAGCCATAGTTATGTATATCCTAGGGTGGTGGAAATTTTTCATTTATCAAGAAGCAAACATGAAAGGTCTTGGTTAGTGCAGTTGGCTACAGAAACCAAGAGGAAGGTCACTGAATTGATTAAATCTTGTTCGATAGACATGAATGGATTGAGCACAAAGATTGAATTGAATGTTCTACCTTTAGGCTCTTATGACTGCTTAATTGCGATGGACTGGTTGGACCAGCACCATGCCCTCCTGGACTGTCATAACAAGAGGTTTACATGCCTAGATGAGGAGGGAAATTGGAAAACAGTCCAAGGAATTCCCAGAGTTGTGGCTTTTAGAGAAATCTTAGCCATGCAGCTAAAGAAGTGTTATAGGAAAGGTTGTCAGTTATTTGCAGCCCATGTGGAGGAAGCATCCAAAGATGAAGTCTTAAGAATTGGAGACGATGAGGTACTCACAGAGTTCAAGGACGTATTTTAGGAGGTACCTAGACTACCTCCAAAGAGAGACATCGATTTTTCTATAAATTTGATGCCTGGAGCAACTCCGGTGTCGAAAGCTCCTTATAAAATGAGTATGCCATAGCTAAAAGAGTTGCAATTACAGCTCGAAGAGCTTCTGAAGAAGGGGTACATTCTCCCCAGCGTGTCACCTTGGGGTGCCCCGATCCTGTTCGTGAAGAATAAGGATGGGATGTTGAGGCTGTGCATTGATTTTCGATAGTTGAACAAGGTAACTGTCAAGAACAAGTATCCTCTACCGAGGATCAATGATCTTTTCGATCAGTTGAAGGGTGAAAACATATTTTCGAAGATAGATCTCAAATCAGGATATCACCAGGTAAGAATAAAGGATGAGGACATCAACAAGACTGCCTTTAGAACAAGGTACAGTCATTACGAGTTCACAGTGGTGCCGTTTGGACTATCAAACACACCTGTTGTTTTTATGTGCTTGTTGAATGGTGTATTCAGGGACATTTAAGACAAGTTTGTCATAGTCTTCTTGGATGACATCTTGGTGCATTCCAATTCATAACAAGAGCATGAACAACACCTGAGACTGGTGATGCAAGTGTTGAAAGAACACCAGTTGTATGCCAAGTTGAGCAAATGATCATTTTATCAAAGATAGATCCATTACTTGGGACATATTATTTCAGAAGAAGGGATCATTATGGATCCTGAGAAGGTTGAGGCCATCCGAGAATGGTCAGTGCCAAGGAATGTGACAGAAGTTAGATCCTTTATGTGTCTAGAGGGATATTATAGAAGGTTTATCGCAGGGTTCTCAAAGATAGCTTACTCTATCACTTCCTTACAAAGGAAGGAGAAAATGTTTCCATGGACTGAAGAGTGTGAAGAGAGTTTAGCGACTGAAGTAGCTGTTAACCAGTGCTCCAATACTGAGAATTGCAAATCCAAATATGGATTTCGTGCTGTGCACAGATGCCTGTAAGGAAGGGTTGGGAGGAGTTCTCAGCCAAGATGGATTTGTAATCTGTTATGAGTCCAGGAAGTTGAAAGAGCATGAAAAGAATTATGCCACTCATGATTTGGAGCTGGCAGTAATCATCCACGCTTTGAGGAAATGGAGACATTACCTCATGGGAAGAAGATTCAAATTGAGAATAGACCACAACGTCATGAAATATTTGTTTGATCAGCCGACTTTAAACGCTAGACAAAGTAGGTGGATGGAGTTTCTGTCCGAATACGACTTTGATATCAAGCATATCAAGGGGAAGGAAAAAAAGGTGGTTGATGTACTTAGCAGAAAAGTGCATGACTTACATACTTCATCCATTAGCATGTACAGGACTGATATCAAGGGTAGAATTTTGGAAGCTGCAAATGTTGATTTGTAGTACAGAGACTTAGTAGCAAAGCTACAACAGCATGAGAGACCACAGAAAAAGGAAGGTTACACCTTGGAAGCTGATGGATTACTTATGTATAAAGACATAGTGTATATACCCAATGTCCAGGAATTGAAACTTGCGATTCTAAAAGAAATGCATAACGTGACTTATGTTGGACACCTTGGATATCAGAAGAGTATGGAAGCAGTCAAAAGCCATTATTTTTGGCCAGGTATGAAGAGAGAGATCGCTGAATACATCGCCAGATGTATGGAGTGCCAGAAAGTTAAGGCTGAGCATAGGCACCCAACAGGGTTGCTGCAACCTTTACCCATTCCTAAGTGGAAGTGGGAAGTGGTGACAATGGATTTTATTACAAGATTTCCCAGAACGAGCAAGCAGCATGATTCAATCATGGTGGTGGTGGACAAGCTTACAAAAGATGTCCATTTTATTCCACTGAAAACCACTCACAAGGCAGTAGATGTTGCTGATATATTCTTAAAAGAAGTGGCACACTTGCATGGAATTCCTAAGATGATTGTGTCTGGTAGGGACCCAAAATTCACCTCGAATTTCTGGAAAGGACTGTTCAAAGGATTCAGAACAAATCTTAATTTTAGTACATCGTATCATCCCGAGTCTGATGGATAGACAGAGAGGGTGAATAGAGTAATAGAGGACATGCTGAGAATGTATGTGATGGACAAACCATCAAGAAGGGAAGACTACCTTCATTTGGTATAATTCGCCTACAATAATGGGTATCATGCATCGTTGAAGATGAGCCCATTTGAAGCACTTTATGGAAGAAAGTGAAACACTCCAGTGAGCTGGGATAATCTAGCTGACATCACAGTAGTTGGGCCAGAGTTGCTCAAAGAAATGGAAGACCAAATGATAAGAATTAAACAGAATTTGAAAGCTGCCCAGGATAGGCAAAAACGTTATGTTGATAAGAACAGAACCCACATAGAATTCAAAGTGGGTCATCATGTTTTCCTGAAAGTGAAAGCTAACAGGAATTCCCTGAAGCTGGGAAGTTGCACCAAGTTGGCAGCAAGATACTGTGGGCCTTTTGAAATCCTGGAAACGATTGGGCTAGTTGCATACATGCTTTCATTACCTACATCTATGATTGTACATAATTTGTTTCATGTTTCACTACTTAATAAATATATACCTGACGCTAATCATGTTACTGATTGGAATGTGATTCAAGTGGAACCAGAAGGTGTCTTGCAAGTGCATCCTGTGCGCATATTGGACAGGAAAAGAAAACAACTCTGGAATCGAGCCATAGAGCTTGTAAAGGTCCAGTGGACCTAGTATGGTCCTGAGGATGCGACATGGGAGCATGAAGATGTTATGCGGGTAGAGTACCAACAGCTTTTTGAAAATTTTGAAAATCTTGCAGATGCAGTGTAAAGTTGCACTGAAGATAGTGCAGAAATAAGGGGAGGGGGATTGTAATGTCCCCAAGGTCGAGCCCTATTGTAAATCTCATTTATGAAATGAATTGTAAATATGTTTTATAGGCTGGTGAGCCGAGTTTATATAAGCTAGTGGGCTTATGTGATTGTTAGGCCAAAGAGCCTGATTTTGTACCTGTATTTATGCGAAACAGTAATAAAATATAAACACTGCCGCGTGCAGACCGACCATGATGAATGAGTGATGGGGGACTAAGCTTCCATAGACTGGGAAAGGAATTAGGGGCTGGAAGGTGGGAAAAGGGACTAAGTGTTGAGCCTAGGGGCTAAGCCTATGGGGCTTAGGTCCTTGCGAATAATATTTTAATATTATTCCAAAAGACATGTGAATAATATGTTTTATCCTAAGTTCTTTTGGAAGGACAAACAATTTATGAATGGAAGGAACACATGCTGAAGGAATGCATCCTGTTGCATGGGTAACAAGTGTCAACCCAGGCACATGCAAATAAAATGGCTGAGATGAGCCATGTTGGGGGTTCCTCCTCCATTCTACCTGACCGTCTGAGCGTGAACCGATCTGACCTCTACATGAGACCTCGTGCAATTCTGAAACCGTGGGAAAAGTCTGTGTTGTTTTTGGGGATAGCCTGTGTTGATTTCTAGAAAGCCGAGACATCCTCTATTTGAATAGATCGACCCTGTGTGTGGAATCTCTGTCCCCAAGCCATAACCGCGAGACCATACTGTCATTGCTAAGCCTGTTAGAAATCCCATGTCTATTTTCCCAGTTGGTTGTTGTCGCCACGTAGTGCTGGACCTCATGTGGCTTGTTGGCCAATTTGTACAACACTCTTTCTAGGTGAGAGAGGTGATTGAAGTTGGAAGAACATGTTGCTCGACCTGTGAGCGACTCTCTCCAGGTGAGAGAGTGTACTGAGGAAGGAGAGAGCTCCTGGAAGGAACCCTGTAGCTACCGCAAAGATCGGAGAATTCTGGTCCAGCCTGTTGCTGAAACCCAAGGTAAGGGAGGTTAGCGGCCGAAGGACTATCTAGGTGATAGAGAAGGTGTATACTCCTGGGGTGGAACAGGCATGTGGGGAAGGAGAGTCTATGGGAAATGAGTATGAGTGGTTCCTCGGAGCGAATTCCTTCCTTGTGCTCGTGTGTTTTCCCTGTAGCCTCAGCCCAGCCTAGGATTCTTTGCCTTGGGGTGGAGCTTAGTCCCAACTCGGGGGTGACCTACTGCTGAGCTTAATGAGAAGTGTGGTCTAATGCTGGGAGATTCGTGGAAGGCCTGCACCTGGTTGGTGGAATTACCACCATTTCAAACATAAGTACCAGATGGTGTTTTTAATTACGCTTTTTCATGTCTGTGTATTTATAATTATCATGTATTCTATTGTGCCTATGAATTAATGTAAAAACCATTGACTATTTATAATAGCAATAATTCTTATGCTTACTCTGAGTTTAAGTGTGTTTCATTTTTATTAAATGCATGTCATATATATATATATATATATATATATATATATATATATATAATTAAGAATGAGATTGTTATTCCGTGAAGTAGCGCCTGCTCGGTTGATGGAAAGGGGGTGTTACAGTTCTGTATCAGAGCAATACATCTTCAAATGAAAGAGTGTTACACCCTTCAACACCCATTTGCAGCATTCACGGTGGCTCAAATATTCATGGATCAAGTCTTCAAGCTTCATGGCATGCCGCACTCTATTGTTGCAGATCGTGACCCAACTTTCACAAGAAATTTTTGGCAAGAACTGTTCAAGATACAAGGCACTGAATTGCATCTCAACACAACTTATCATCCCCAGACTGATGGCCAAACGAAAGTTCTCAACAAGTGTTTGGAAACATATTTGAGGTGTTTTTCCTCAGAAAATCAAAATCAGTGGGCTCTATGGTTACCCCTAGCTGAATGGTGGTACAACACTTCATACCATACAACTACACGCATGGCTCCTTTTGAAGTGGTATATGGACAGAAGCCACCTTCAGTTCTCTCATACTTACCGGGTGCCTCAAAGGTCCAGGTGGTTGAACTAACACTTATAGCTCCAGAGACTATTCTTCATGCCCTCAAAGAGAATTTGGTCATGGCACAGAATCACATGAAGAAACAAGCAGATAAAGGTCGCTCTGAACGTCAATTTGCAGAAGGGGATCAGGTGTTTCTTCGACTGCAACCTTACAAGAAAACTTTCCTCAAGGCCGATCTTTGTCAGAAGCTAGCACCCAAATTTTATGGTCCTTACACCGTACTCAAGCATGTGGGACAAGTCACTTATCAGTTAGCTTTTCCCAACAATTCGAAGCTACATCTTGTTTTTCATGTTTCATGCTTAAAGAAGGTGATTGGAGCTAAGTGCCAAATTCAAACCAACCTTCCAGAGTTAGCTGAAGAAGGATCCATTTGGCTACAACCAGAAGGAGTTTTGGACCAGCATGAGTGTCACCTACATTAGAGAACCATCAAGGAAGTGCTGGTACACTGGAAAGATACAACTCCAGCAAATGCCACTTGGGAACCGGTACCATTTTGCAGCAATTTCCTCATCTCAAGCATTGAGGAAAAGGTTGTTTTTAAGGGGGCAGACATGTTAGGGTCCTAACCCGCACATAGGTAGAACAATATATTCGAATGTAATAAAGTTCAATATTAATAAGGCCTTTCAATAAAATAGAATAAGGTGGATGTAAGAAGACCTAATAGAAGCATCTGCTTCTAGAAGGATCTTCCTCTAGATGCTTCTTTTTAGTATAAATAGGAGTCGAGGGTATGAGAACCCTAGCTTGGATATTATTGTAATAGAGCTCTGCTCAAATGTAGGTTGCCCCTCGAAGAGGCCCATGAACATTGTTTTCAGATTCAAAGTGATATTTTTGTTGTTATTCTTATCTCATTTTAGTGTTATTGTGATGAATGTTATGGCTATATTGTTGTTATTCTGCCATTACTAGCATTTTATTTCAGTTCTACATACATTTTATATATGGTATATTACAAAACACCAAAGAAAAGACAACAACACAGGAAAGGAGACCATAATAATGCAGAGAAAGGAGTGGAAACTCACGGAGAAAACAATGGAAGAAAAAAAACCCAAGTTTTAACCACATCACGAAGGCAAGAAATAAAAAGAAAAATCCCAGAGGCAACATGCTCCAATGCTGGGCGATTTTGTTTTCTCAACGCAGGGGTTTCACCACCTCAAGAAAGCAATAAATACAAATAAATCATAGATGAAACATGATCCAAGTCTATGCATTAAGGGGGGTGGTTTTGCAGCACCTAGAGTAGTGAAATCGTTGGAAATCCAACACAATTTTTGCGGAGTAAAGAAGAAAATTAAACAACAAAACTCTAGGTATCTCTAGGTTAATGAAGAAGGAAAAAGTAATGTAAATACATAACAAAATTTCCATAAAAACTCAGAGACGGGCTATGCCCAAGAATATCAAACATCCATTACAAATCCATGAACAAAAAATCTATGTACACTTTCTAACTAATTTACTATTGCAACTAAAAAAAATGTGTACCGTAACCGACTGATGGATTGTTGATGTTCTTTGGCTACTGGTGATCCTCCTCGCTCTCACTTTCTAATTGTTGTGACCTCACCGGTACATCCTAGCTAACACTAGGGGTACTCTTATTCCCCCTGATCCCCCTGAGTTGCAAAGGGGCCACACACACAAACCAGAGAAAATTATAGCTCCAAACTCACCTCGAAAGGTCGAGCTACCAGTCCTTATCCAGCTGGGCATCCCAACTCCCCAAGTAAAATCAGTCAACAAAAATATCGACAATGTAACCTTACCCCTACCAGTCATCCCATTACCTATCCTCTGCAATCTTTATTATAGATTTATTCATAGTTATTAGTTTCCCAAACCCTCGTTATATTCTTTTTATTAAATTTAATTAGGATAAACCTCCCCCATACACATGTCACCTGATCCCTTGGTTGCACCAGAAAATCAATGTATTAATTAATTAATTTTCCTATCTCCCTCACCCACCTAAAATCATTCCTAAAAATGCTTCTCAGTGTCCCTTTATTCCCTTACATTTCTTAAATGATTGACGCCTTTCTTAAAACCTAGTTGAGTTTACAATTAGAAAGTTCTCTAGGCTAGATTCCCTTCTATCTTCCACATTCCTTTTGTATTAAAGTTTCCCCTTTTTGGTCCTAGTTCTAAATTAGCAGGTTTTTACTTAGCCAATCTTTAATCTTTTTAAATAATTTAAGCCTTCAAAAATTCTCTTTTTAGTTTAAGTTTTCACGCCCCATTTTCTTCATCCCCCCTTTTATTACTTTCTTAATTAAATTTTATTTCTCAATACCTATTTGGAACTAGGCTTAAATTATTTAGGCTCAGCACAAATTGTTGTTAAGGGAAATTTTATTATTATCAATATTTACTCAAGCATCGTTCATTTTAAGGCTGACCAAGTCCTAAGGAGGAATAGTTTTCTAGGTACTAGGTTTGTTAACGCACCAGTGTAAGAATCACAGTGTGCCCTTCAAGAAACACTAAGTGATCCAAAGGTGTCACTCGCCTGCATTCGTCTTTCATTTATGCGACGTGCCCTTCAAGACACACTATGTGCTCCAATGATGCCACTTGCCTTTTGACTTATTTTGGTAGACGTCAAACCCCTGGAGTCAATACTCCATCAGGTGACCTTGTGGGAGACTAAGGGCCTCTAAGGAATAAGGAACCTGCCTTATTGTTCACAACTTAGAGTTGTAATATCCCTCAGTTGAATCCAATTGTAAATGTAATAGAAGTATACATAAGCTGGTGAGATGTTTTGACATTATTTTGTAATACACTTCCCATGTTATAGTGCGCGCATGAACTGCACAGTAAAATGATGTAGTATGCACATTTCCAGATACCACGCACAATATGGAGTACAACGAGCCTCGTGTATATGATATGTGTTATAGGTTGGTGAGCCAGTTATTTTAAGTTGATATGCTTATGTTTTGGTATTAGGCCTGAATGCCTAGATGTTAAAGGCCAATGTGCCTATTTGGTACATGAATCATGATTAATATAAAATACATCATTGCGCATAGACCAACTACGATAAAAGAGATGGGGGACTGAACTTCACTAGTTAGGGAAAGGGAGGGCCAAAAGTCAAGAAAATATTATATTAATATTTCCTAAAGCATAAAGTATGGATAATAATTTTATCCTAACTTCTAAAGTTGGGGACAAGTGGACCAAAGTAACTTTTGATATGAAAAGTGTCAAGTTGGGGACATGCATTCATATCATGGGGGACTTAGCTCATTTGGTCACTTTTCATGGGGAATTCTTACCAGCAACTTGACCATTATTCTCACCATCACTTTCACGATGAGTTTCACAGTGATTCCTTCCTTCACTCAGTTATCCAGTCAATGATTCCATGACCATTTTCATTCACGCAATCAGTTATCCTTGAGACATCCATTTCACCATATATGAGCTTATTCCCATAACCTTTTTCGGTTGGTGTACCTGGTTAGCTTGTAGCAGGACTGAAGAAGTGGGTTGTCAGGCCTGTGAGAAATTCTCCGAATGAGAGAATTGTTGGGGATTGATTCCCGAAGGTGCTAAACTGCAGCTACAATTCTCTGAGACTTCTAGTCCAGCCTGTTGCTGAAGCCCTAGAAGGGAAGTGGGCCAACCGAGGGACTTTTGAGCAGATAAGGAGCACACTTCCTTGGGTGGGACAGGCATGTGGGGAATGAGAGGTTGTAGGTTTTTAGTTGAGTGAGCACCTGAGACAGAGTCTTTCCTATTGTCCATCAGCCTTAGCCTGGTTAGGAACCCTTTACCCAGGTGGAGTTTAGTCCCAGCTCGGGGGTGACTCACTGTTGAGAGTGATGAACAATGTAGTATAAGGCTAGCAGGTTCGTGGATGGCCTGTACGGAGTTGGTGACAGTCTTTACAAGATAAGTACCAATCGTATGATAGAATTATATGATGCATTTTTAATTACGTGTTTATGTTACGGGTTATCATACATGTGATTATAATTTCCTGTATGTTATGGGTATTTCCTTGTATATGCTGCATATCTTTGATTACTGTTATTTCAGTATAAAGTCATATATTACATAATGTAATTGTTTTTTTATGTTTATATGTAAAGCTTTCACAAGAGTGTTGTATGTATATGTTTAAGTTGCATGCAGTTTGAAGAAAAAACTTATGTGGAATAGCTCAGTAGATTATTGGGTATGTTACTGTATGTTCCACAATAAGAGAATGAAAGTGTTCCCTGGAGTAGCATGGTCCAGCCTGTATAAGGCTGGGGATGTTTCCAACTAGTGTCAGAGCATGAGAGATTTCTCTAGAGTGGCATCCCCTAACCTGCGAGTGGCCTGGGGAACATTACAAGAATCATAGTGATTGAATGTCATAGTATTCCCTCACAACATCGTGGATATATTGAACTAGGTAATCATTAACCTACAGTTCGAGCCACGACGAGATTTCTAGTAGGTTGTGGCAGGGCTACTACCACACCTCTCCCTCAATATATATGGTTGTTGTGCGTGAGCCCTCTACTCCAAATGTGAGTCTGATTAGCAATCTATCGTCAGCTTGCATCCATCAACAAACATGTCAGCGATCCATAAACAACATCATATTATATAAGTCATATGTCACATATGGAATAACAAAAATACGCAAACCATAAACAGTCCACTCCCTGAATTGATTCGGAGTCCAAGGAGGTTCATCGATGTCATAGACATCCTCAACCTATCAAGAGTCCTAGACACTTAGGAGAAACTATTCAATAACACTTGTCTATACATAATAAAATAACATATCATAAATCACAATCTCATCATCAGAATCCATAAGCGAAGCAATCACTCATATAATGAACTCGATCACTTGCACGCAAGTGTCCTTAAAGAATAAGTCACATCATAATTGTGTGCAAGAACGAGATGTTACATAAACTCCCTCTCGTTTTAAACTTTGTCCCAAAGTTTCATAGTATACAAATGCATAAATAAAGCATCTGACAATATATAAATGTCTAACCATCCAACCAAAATGAAAACTGTTGACGCATGTCATATGCGTCCTTCGAGGTAGCTAAGAGTGAAATGTAATCGTCCAACTGGACCTTGACCTAATCCATAGTTCGACACTGTAGCTGTTGAATGCGTCGGTCCATAAAGAAAATTGGCTTTGTCGTGAGCGCACCCTCGCCCAACATCCGCTAATAACTAAAGTCAATCACATGCGTAGGATCATTGACCTAAATTCGCACATGGACACAAGATAAACATCTCACAACACCTCAAGAATGAGGAGTGGCTAGTTGTTAGGCCCTTCATAATTATGGTCGACACGATGCGCATCGGAAAACCCTTCTGCCAAACATGCGCTTCTTCCATCCCCTTTTGTATTGTTTGATTTTTTTTTCAATTCTTAGATCGCTTCTGGTCCTACCAGGACCCCAACCTCAATTTTATCCCAACTCAAAGGTGTCTAACATGGTCACCCATTAAGAAAATAAAATGGCACCATCTTAATGATTCTTCGATGGTTGTTGTTGCACCCAAACTCGGCCAACGACAAGAACTATTCGGTAGCCTATCTATCGCAAGGACATGTTGTAAAAGTTCAGTGGTGTTCCTGTTATCCATAAATTTGGTCATTGTGATGATGTCATGATGATATCATGATGATGGAAAATCAAGCTCTTTACCAAGAACACTTTCCTGAGAAAAGTTACAGTTGTCTTCTTCTACAATTCACACTTTGAAACATGTTCGCAGGCTGCTTATATGTTCACTTGCGGGAATTCAAGTTTCTCACAGTCTGCTTTAGCTTGGAGTATGAACTTCTCGCACTGTACTCATGGTTAAGGTGCGAACATGCTTTTACAAAGGAAAAAGATAAAGATCTCAAACCTTCTAGAAGGGAATCTTCTAGAAGGGGTGAGTTGGCTTTCGAGTGGTTACTCAAGTACTGTCATTCCAGATATCTTGGGATCATTCCCTATCCAAGTAACTAATCTACCTCTTACTATATATTGAGGGGATTGCTCATGGAAAGGGTCAATAGAAGTTCAGTTAGCATCAAGTTAGCAAGAGATTGATTAGAGAATTGGTGCGAGACTGTATGGAGGATTGATGCTACAACAGCAAGAGACAATAGCAAGATCATCACATGTGGTATATTTTCTTCATACATGAGCAAGTGTGTGTGTCAGAGCCGGAAGCCGTCGAAAGGAGACCTATGACATCAAGGCTCAGGTTGTAAGTTTCACTTTCTATTGAATTAATACAGCAATATGTCCCTTTCCCATAAAGATGACGTCATTTTATTACATAATTCCTTGATCATATGTATAGACTAGTCGTTGAATATCTTAACTTGTCTTTACTTCGATTGGTTCATTTTGTTCTGATCTGGACGGGACGAGAGCATTGAAGCAAATCTTGGAACAACAGAGACATAAGGAAAGCGATTACAAGGTATGTCCATAACCCTTATCTCTTAGTTCATTCAATAGGCTAGATCTAGGGAAAGTGTAGTATTCTGTTCTATTTTGTTCTATATGCCAGGTGGATCTAGGGAGGTCGGTTAGTGTCCGCACCTACGGACTTATCCTATAACAAAATTGGCGACTCCACTAGGGAACTATCCCTTTTTGTCTTTTTGGTTTTTGAACTTTCTGTGGCCATTTTCTCTGTTTGCATTTTTCTCTTGATTTATTAGTCTCTGAGTCCTCAGGATACCCTGGTAGACCTTCTGGGTCTATAAGCCAATTTGATTTTTGCTTGATTTTTCAAATTTTTCACTAGTTTCAGGGTTTCTCGCACTGTGTCCATTAGCAACCTACGAGAACCTTGACTGTTCACACCTTGCATATACATTTCAGTGCGGATAGTTTGCATGCTGCATCAAAGTGGTCTGCAAGAACTTTGATTTCTCGCACTATGTTCCACACTAGCCTGCGAACATTTTTTGAAATTTTTTTGATTTCAAGTTTTGATCCTGTCAATAACTCATATATGTTGTTTTGGACCTCTTTGTCTTATTACATCAGTGACTTACCTATCTCTTTCTATAATTGGCTTGCTGGAACTGATCTAGTTTTTATAGGTTTTTCTTGCCTTTGAAACTTGACTTTCATTTCTTAGCTTTTGTTGGCTTAGTCATTCTCTCTGTCTTATAGAGTTGAGGGTATCTGACTGGCTGAGAACCATGGATTGGTTGAAAGTTGAGTGTTTTGGTGTTTCTCTTGTACTTGTTGGTTCGAAAGGACAAAATTTTTTCATTTACAATGAGAAGCTCCTTGGTTTGCTTTTGTTTTTGCTTTCATTGAAAGTTTTGGATTTTGGGTTATTTTGTTTGAGTTGTTATTATTTGGTTCTCTTTTCTCATTATTCAGAGTTCTTCTTGGAAAGTAAATTGCATATTTTCTTTCAAGTTTTGTTTTTGCTTTTGCGAGAACATTGAAAATCAAAGTTTTAAGAGTGATTGGAGTTTTAAAAAAAGACATATTGAAATTGTTCATTGACACATGATTGTTTGCGTTAACATGTGAAAGGAATTGAGCATTATATTTGCATTGTAGTATTGAGTTTAATTCGGAAATTGTTCTCTCTCTCCCATAACTAGGATTCATTGAATGAAACAAATTCTATTTCATCATATCCTTGCATTATTTGGGTCTGAGTCATACATCACGAGTTTCATTTCCATTGCCTTTGAGTAAACAACAACCTGTAAAAAACATTGCGTAAATTAAAATTGATCTAGTAACTCTTTTCTAGGGCTCTTTTACGCCAACATTTAGCTAGGCTAGTGCTTTGGAGTAGGAAGAGAGACACACTCTCCAAAATCTCAAAACACACAATAGAATCTTGAGATAGGGAGTGTAAAATTCCATTGGCCGCATAT
>JZKD02S1647226.1:17698-41453 GCA_000966675.3 Picea glauca | reverse complement strand
CACAAATTTCAATACAAACTAGGAGTTTTCAACCTTTTAGAAATAGAGCTTTTCTTCCTAGAATATAGGCTAATTAAAATACACCCACACATGGCTAGAAAACAAATTGGAAACACAAACAACACAACATATAAAGGAAAAATTCATTCCACGCCATCACTGGTACCTACATAACTACTAATTTCATAAATTTATATGTTTAAGTGTCTCAATGATCTTTCATCTACTCTTGGATGAATTATTATTTTCTTCAAATACTAAATTGAGGTCTTAGTTAGTGTTGTAACAAATAGTTCCAAAAACATTAATTAAAAAGAAAAACATAAAATTATGTATCCTTGAGTTATTGTTGCACATCTCTCCTCCCCTCTCCAATTCTTCGGCTCCTTTCTACTTCTTTGTCTTCTCTTTTTTTTTCTTCTATTCTATATTCCTATATTCTCTTTCAAAACTTTGTTAAAACAATTACACATTCTATATTCTTCTATTCCCTTTCAAAACTTTGTTAAAACAATTACACTACTCTATTCAACGATGTCTATCAATGATAGTTCTACTCCCTAACAGGTTGGAATTCTCTCCTCCTCCTCTTCTTCTCTCCTTCTCTATTATCCTCTCCCTTCTCCATCCTTTCCTTTCTCCATCATTCTTTGTTATTTTTCTTGTCTATTATTTTCTTTCTCAAATATCATCCCTATATTCAAATTACTAAAACTATTTTTCTATTATATATGTTATCACCATCTAAACCAAGAGACATTAGACATAGTCCGTGGTCAACGCTGAGATAAAGCGCCAGGTTTGCAAGGCGATGGAAACGTCAATGTTTACGTGGAGGAAGACAGTTGGCAACTAGATTTCCAAATACCAGTAGTAAAATACACACCGGTTCTCCCGACGAAAAAACGAAGAAGTGCGCCCATTTGACAAAAGCCTTCGTGGAAAATACATGCTTAGTGTCAATCTTGTTCCAATAAATGCAGAAAAATGAGGGCATAAAATGAAATAGTATATACAGGAATTCTAAAGTATTTAAACTAATTTTCTCGAGGATATCACTGCACTGTTTCTTGACATGAAAATCTGCAGTAGACTTGAAATTTATAGGTTTGTTGTGTATCTATTATTTAGTTGCATCTCGGGTGAGGCTCGAGCAGTTCAGAGCATAACCTGAAATAATTTCGTTCTGAACTCTTATAATAATCTCATTGTGGACTCTTAGAAATTGATGTAGCATGAGTCTGAGAACCGTTGGTCGGTCGCTGTAGGAGACGCCCTGGAGTGTAAGAGAACTTGAGCATGTTGCTTTGTGATTTGCATATTGATCCGTGGATGAACGTTTGATTTCCACCACTGTGTAAACCCTGATCAGAGGAGAACAGTCCATCACCATTTTACAGATCAACACAATATTTTTCGTTAAACAGATTTGTTGGCGCATTTGATCAGAGTGCAGTTTGCTGACCTGTAAGATCAGTTTGCTGACCTGTAAGAGATTGAGATTGTTGTTGTTAGTTGCTGCCACTGAAAGGAACCGAAAAGATCACCTGGCACCTAAAAAATCACCTACTCATGTCAAGCTATTAAGTGTTAAGTGAATGGAAGAATAAAGAAGACAAGGCTAAGGCTATTATTAGATTTTTTTTTTCAGACACTCAGTTGCATTTAGTTAATTTAACAAAATCATTTAAGGAGATAGGAGAGTAATTAAGTAAATTATTTGGAGAAAAAGTTATAAATGCAAAGTTTTCTATAAAATTGTAACTTTTTAATCTTAAAATATGAACACCTCTAACTAATCAAATATGAACACCTCTAACCAATCATTAACCAATCATATAAGACAATTAGTTGAAATTGGTACCAAGCTAGACCCAAAATATGCTAAGGCAATTCTATTAACTAGTTTGTCTTCTAAGTATAACAATATTGTATTTACATTAAGTCAGTTGTCCTTTCAATCATTCCTTCTTACTCTATTAACTAGTTTGTCTTTTAAGTATAACGATATTGTATTTACATTAAGTCAGTTGTCTTTTCAATCATTTATGGTATCAAGGTAGACCCAGAAAATGCTAAGGCAATTTTATTAATTAGTTTTTTTTTCAAGTATAATAATATTGTATTTACATTAAGTTAGTTGTCTTTTCAATCATTGAATCACTTTTAGCTGAAGAAAAAAAGGAAAAAAACAGAAAACACAGATATTCATTATAGAATGACATTATTTTCCAAGGGTAAGATGAGAAAAACTAAGGGTTCAGGTAAATGTTACTACTGTCATAAATATGGACATAAAGGATCTTTTAAATGGAAAAGAAATTGCAAATCTTGTCAACATGGATGACTCATCAAAACTAGATAGTGATGAGGAACCACCAAACCATCTCTCAAAGTGCTTTAAAAGTAAAATGGACCTATGTTATATTTTGTGTTTGTTCGTGTTCTGAGTTTTCTATTTTATATTGTGGTATTGTTCAAATGTATTGATTCAGAACAAGCCCATATTCAGTATCCAGACCACCTTCCTAGCAACTGATAGATAGCTCAAAGAAAAATATCCAAGAGATGGTGGTGGGTCCATAGAGTGGTTTATTACTTGACATCTTTTATCATGTAAGCCCCGATGAGCCGAGTCAGTCAATATTGTTGATCTTGCAAGTTCGTCAACGATGGTTAGAAACAATTATGTTTTAAAAGAATGAAATGAGAAGCTCGAATGTGTGGAGAAGAAAAGAGAGGAAACCAGGAATTTCAGAGTGAGTGTAAGTGCTAGTGAAGACCATACCACACATATATGTATGTGATTTGTATGTGTTTTCCATATTGTAATATTTGGAATGTACTTAATACTGGAGGGGGTTGGATATATTGTTTACATTAGAATTGGTTAGCCATTAGTTTGGATTTGTTTTAGGTTTTTGAGAGATTCTCTCAACCTTTATGTTAGTTTATAATAAGTTGTCTCTAACAACAATTTTGTAAATATATTTATATGTGATTTGTATGTATTTTGTATATTCTAATATTTGTAATGTAAGCAATACTAGAGGGTGTTGGAGATATTGCTTACAACATAATTGATTGGGGATTGGTTTGGATTTGTTGGAGTTTGTTGAGATATTCTCTCAACCTCTTTCTCTAAGTTTAGAATAAGTTGGATCTAATAACAATTTTTTAAACATACTTATAAAGTTTTCTAAATATATTTCTATTAAGAATACATTTCTAAATATATTTCTATTAAGAATACATAATATTTTTTTTTTTTGGGTTGTAATTGATTTCTTATTTAAAGATGCAAAACTCGATTTCTTATTCAAAGATGAAAAAATCCGCTAAAACAACAGAACTTGAAATATTTTACATTGGTTAATTGCTCAATCTATATTGTTAAAATGTTTCAAGCCGGAATAACAGACAACCTAGAACATGGTGCATATTGGCCGGGCTGAGGGTTAATGATCTCAATAAATTTTATGTTAAGAAAATCTGAAACAAGCTTACAAACTGATCAAAGAGTAAGTTCCATTCTTACTATATTTTATGGTGTCTCAATGCTTCTTCTGCATAATGTGAGACCCGAGGAAATTCAAGATGCTTTCGAGGCTGCATATAAGCAGTGGAGCACGTGGATTCATACGGTGTCTCAATGCTTTTTCTGCATAATGTGAGACCCGAGGAAATTGAAGATGCTTTCGAGGCTGCATATAAGCAGTGGAGCACTTGGATTCATATGGACCTGGTGAAACTGACTTACAGAGCTATTTCTATGATTTTCAAAACTGATAATATCTTTACAATTACAAAAGTCACCACCAGATTTTAAAAACCATTAGCTACATGTTTAAGGCAAAGTTTTTTTAGGCAGTGTTTGCATAAAGAGTTTATATTTCCTCAATGTTATTCGTCATAATCCTTAAGCCCAAGCATAATAAAGCATTGCATTTCTTCCTAAATAAAAGAGAGAATCCCACCAGCACCTTCAGTCTCTGCTTTTGATTTTACTTTATATCCACTCCTTGTCCAATCTTCATATTGTTTTCCATTCTATTTTGTTGGCAGCTAGCACATCTCTCCCACTCATAAGAGTGCCTTTCCAAGGATTTTTGGCAAACAATAAATTATTAGAATTTTTTTTTCCGGATTTGTCTTTTCATTTGAACACCACAAACCATGTCAAAACATTATTTTCCTGATTTGTCTTTTCACTTGAACACCACAAACCATGTCAAAACTTTAAGAATCAAAACTGTCATATTTTATTGATTAGTGTGTGATGTGTGGGGTAGTGTCCGAGAATGATTAACACACAGAATGCTCAATTTCAAAATAAAAAATGAATTCTTACCTGCGATTGTCGAGATTTGTCATCTTCTTGGCCAGCATGTCTTTCAACAGGCTAGGCATCGTTTTAACAAATGTGCACAGCTCTCTTCACAACTTACAGTTGAGATATCGTATCAATGCCACTGACGCAGAGCATCCATTGCAAGTTCTGGGTACCCTGCTTGTCCAACATGGCATAAAACTCCTCCACAACTTTAAATGTTTGTTTCCCAAGCTCACGAGATGGGCAAATCACCAATCCAATGGGCCCTTCACAGCCAATTATCGGCATAGACACCTTTTCCTGCAAAGCAACCATAATCAGGGGCAGGATGAAGACCAAAGTTTTTCCAGAGCCGGTATATGCAATATCGATCATATCTCTGTCTGAAAGTACCATACGAATACCTTAGACATGTACAAGAGTTGGCTTAACAATTCCTTTGACTTTAATATTCTTCAATATCGACTGTGGAAGCCTCGTATCCTTGAAATTCTTGATAAGAAGAATTAAATCACCGTCTGCTAGAATATGTCATTGTTTACGCACCACCTCGCATTGCTTCTCAATCATATGCTGTATGGCAGTAGGAATCTTCCAGCAAGTTACATAAGTTCATGATACTGAATTTACTAGGCCAATTCTCACACTCACATTAAAGTCTTTCTATTGGAGGGCCACTTGATAATCTCCTTGTGTTGTTTTATAATATACTCCATCAGACTAATTTCTCATGCAGTAGCATGCACACACTCTTCAATAAACAGGATGTGTGATGGATCAGGTTGTGACGAGTTTGTTTAACTGTATAACCGATTTTATATAATTGATATACTTGTATAAGTGTCAAGAAGAAATACAGTGGAGTGCTAAGAGAGAAGAAGATGGTTTTAAAGTTTTCACATATATCACTATATAAGAGAGAAGAAGATGGTTTTAAAGTTTTAAGTGCTAAGTTTTCACATATATCACTATGTGATTATTGTTGTGTCTGGTTTATTAAATGTAGAGTTGAAAGATCCGCAAAGGAATTCGTTGGTCGCTGCCATATAGAGGACCGTGGTTCCCTGGATCAAAGTGAAGCTGACCGTAAAGAAAAAGCGAGTCTGTTGAAAGGAAGAGCATTGACCTTGGTGAGAAAAGAACAATAAACAAAAAGATGCCATAACAGTGGAAAGTTCATGAGCTACGAAGGTGGAGGTATATTAAACTTTTGTAACTAGCAGAGTCTCTAACTCGAGGTTGGAGAACGCCGAAAGGTATCTGCTGTTATAAAATTCCCTGTTCAGTAAAAATCTTCAATTTAAAAACACTAAGTGGTTATTAATTTACATTATTAGTATATTACTTTATAATTAATTTAGAGACTTATAATTAATTTAGAGAAAGGTTTTCAATCAGATCATTGCATTGGTCTTGAAATGGAAATTGCAACCCAGAGTTTTGTAACATGGATACATTTGTGATATTTGTTGGGACAGAAGAACCGGTCATCAAATCATAGAATATGAGTGGAACATCATTGTTATTGCACATCAGTCCAAGACATTTTATATTTATGTCTTTTGAAAGGTGTTGCAACAAATTCCATTTGAATCCCCAGTCATCCTCAAAACACTTCAAACTTCGTTCAATAGTTGGTTGACCAAATATAAAATTATCCACTTCTTCAATAGACCAAACATAAGTGGAACCATCATTTATGAGGCATATAAGTTGATTTTTGTATAATGCCAATGACATACATCGTATGTCTGGGATTGGAACAAAAGAAAAACCCCACTGATTATTTAAAACATCCATCCAATATATTGTGTACCCATAGTAAGGGTAGTCTTCATAATCTTTGTCCAAATACAACCAATAAATTTTACTTTTAAAGACCACTGCCTCTTTTGGAGGTGTAGTGCCACCATAAGGAATGTTTGTACTCCTCCACACCCTGTCAAGACTACTGTAAATGAAATAATTTGATTCCATGTTGTTCGAAATATGTTTCAAAACAACCTATTCATATTTTCTGGCACTCACATTTTCCAAGAGTGTAAAGAAACCCGAGTCTCCAACCCATATAGAACCAATGTTTTTGAATGAATTTGTAAATGGATAACCTCAGTGCTTGATTGCATTGAGTTAAACGAAAATCACTAATCCTTGCATTTAGTTAAACGAGAACAATGGAGATGCAGTGGTAGCCGCCATCTTCCATTCGGCCTACATGCATCCATATAAAATGAAACACGTAGACAATGGCCGCCATCTTCCATTCTGTGTGCATGCATCCATATAAAATGAAACGCGCGGACAATGGACAGTCATAAAATGAAACCCACAGTCAGAAAATGAAACGCATCGACAGCTAACAAAAACCAGAAAATGAAATTTGTGGTGGTAATCCCAAAGGTTAATCATTTAAAAGTGGTTATCATATAGTGTTACAATAATTTTTTAAGATGATTAGGTAAATGTTAAAAAGTAAATAGGTTAACAGATGCGTTCAAAAATACAAGGAAGTTATGAAGAGTAAATCACATTCATTGATTTGGGAGGACGACTAAGAATATGCTAGCATCTTCAATTGTTAACCATTAGATTAGAATTTTAAATTAAAAAGTGATTAATTGTGCCCATTGCCAATAGCTATATGCCTTTCGACGTAATTAAAAAGTGGACTTTTAATATGCACGAAGCTCCAGAGGTATGAGTTTGGACTTTTGCTTTATTATGCACAATGGAGGTATATTAAAGTTTTCTAATTAAAAGGTGGACTTTTGATATGCACAAAGCTAGAGAGGTATGAGTTTGGACTTTTGCTTTATTATGCACAAAATATAATTTATAATCTATGGAGTAACTAAATTATATGTTGAGCCCAAAGGATCACTTTTATGCACAAGGGGATGGATTAGGGTGATGTTTTGAAGGAAAATGGGGGGATGGATTTATTAGAGGTGGATGTTTTAAAGGCGAATGGGGTTTTAAGAGATATTTTTTTTAAAATATGTTTTTGGAGCTTAAATTTTATTTGAGTTAAACTTTGAATTTTAATTTTAAGATTGGTTTCTTCACATGTTGTAATAAAGAGTTTGGCTTTATAGGTTGTAATTTGGGCAGTTTTTTATGTTAATGGCAAAGATGTAGAGTTCTAAGTTTGAGGTGGAGAAATTCAACGGCAAGAATAACTTTGAGCTATGAAAGCTCAAGATGAAAGATTTGTTTATGCAAGAAGGATTGCAAAAGGCTTCAATAGGCAAGTTAAATAAACTGACAAACATGACAGATGATGACTAGGAAGATCTGGATGCAAGAGCTCTCAATACCATTTGTTTGTGTCTGACAAATGAAGTCTTGTTTAACATCATTGGAGAGGAGAAAACAATGGGTTTGTGGAACATAATGGAGAGTTTGTATATGAAAAATTCATTGACGAACATAATCCTCTTAAAGAAGTGGTTGTACAATTTACAAATGAAATAAGGTACAAAAATTGTTGATCACTTAAATGTTTTCAATACTCTGATTTGTCAATTATCTAGTATGGAAGTAAAGTATGAAGATGAGAACAAGGCAGCTACGCTAGTGTGTTCGTTGCATGAGTCTCGGGATCATCTGGTCACATCTATGTGGTTCAGCTCAACAGATTCCATTGATTATGACACTATTGCGGGAGCTCTGTTGTCTGTGGAAATGAGTAGAAGATCCAGTAAATAAACCTCAGCAACAGAAGAAATGGTGGTGCGAGGTCGATATACAAAAGGAAGGCACAATCAGAAAAACACAACCAGGTCTAAGTCAAAAGACAGTAAGGGTAAGCGGAAATGTTGGTTCTATGGAAAATCTGGGCATCTCAAGAAGGATAGCTAGAAAAGACAACAAACATCTAAAGAGGACTCCAAAAAAGAAGTAGATTCAACTACAAATATAGTTGATGAATTTTTATCTTTCTGTTGTGTCTCAACATTTGTGTTCACATAGAAGTTGCAAGGCGGTGATGGTTGGGTCACCCTGAAATTAAAAAAAAAAAAAAAAAATTGTATTTACTTTGGAGTTGTAAAAATGATTGATTACATGTAAATGGGCATATGTGTGTAATACCTGGATAAGCATGTGTACCCCTGGTTTATCAGGTCACCTATGAAAAGTCTAGACATAGATTTAGGTAGATTGAATATGTGGGGAGGCATGTATGTTGGGTTAACCTTGACTCGGTGAAAGAGTTAATGAGTTAAATATGGTTTTTAGGTCAAAGCACGTGCTTTTTCGGGTCCATGTTTTTTGGGTATCCCGTAGTGTTGTGTCCGTGGATCGCATGTAATGACTCCTATAAAAGGCTTGGTGAATTCCATTGTAAATAGGCCTGAAGGTAAGTGGTGAAGGCTTACTTGGCCAGCTTGGATGGATTTGGTCAAGGGAATGTTCATGTTAAGGTGGATCACCTAGACTTCAATGTAAACTCCTTGGAGGTGAGAGGAAAAGATTCACTTGGGTTGGTTTGGTCAAAGTTGTTCGAATGCAAAGTTTGAGGTGGAGCAATGTGTGAGGGTTAGAAAGGTGGGTATGTAGAAAGGTTGATGTGTTGACAAATCAATCAAGTGTTTGAGAATATATGATCTAAAATTGATCTTTTAAAGACTTGGTTAAGTTTTAAAGCTTGAGTTCATTAACCAATTAAGAATTTATGAAAGAAGAAGAAATTAATGAGATATTATAGAAACCATAATAAGAAATGAAGATCAGAATTTAAACTCAAATAACAACAAACCATAACAACAAAGTTCTTAACGGAGTTCGCCAAGATTGCCTACGTCTCTGGGCCTTTGTCTCAGTGGGTGAGGCTTTCTTATTTCTTTTAAATGCTTCAAAAGTACATCATAAAAGTGTCAAATGGATTACAAATTGGTCTGTCTATTTTATTCTCGACCTCAAGAATCCAACACAACTGACGGCACTGAAAAACACTGAGCGTAGCTCCCAAAATTGGCTCGCAAAGTTCCTCTCCTCAATGGCTTCCCTACATAAAAATGTTTTTGGCTTCACAATTCTAGAGAATTTCTCATGTAATGATATTGTTTGGACTGTCAAAAACCTCTAGTTTATATAAATTATGAGTTGGGGGTCGAAATCCAACTTCCCCCCAACTTTATGGCCTCATATTAGGCTCAGATCCCCTTCACAAGGCCAAAACTCCTCAAAAATCACTAAAAATTAGCTAAAAATCCACTAAAATAAGGTCAAAACCCAAAATTTGGCAAAACATCTTCTTAAGCCTCTAGTTAGGGAGTTTGGACCCCTTCTATGGTCATATGAGAGCCATTTTGCCTAGTGCTATGGAGCGCAACTCCCTTAGCTGGAAAAGGTGCTTAAGTTTAAATTTATGAAAAGTGGATTTTTTCTCTAAAGTAGTAATTTGCCCGTTGTGGATAACTTATAGTGCTTAAGTCATTTGAAAAGGCAGTTCACGGGATCAGTGTTTTTTAGTGCCATTAGTTGTGTTGGATTCTTGAGGTCGAGAATAACACAACCAGACCATTTTGTAATACATTTGACACTTTTCTGATGTACTTTTGAATCATTTAAGAGAAATAAGAAAACCCCACCCACTGAGACAAAGGCCCAGAGACGTAGGCAATCTTGTCGAACTCTGTTAACAACTTTGTTGTTATGGTTTTTTGTTCTTTGAGTTTACATTTTGATCTTCATTTCTTATTATGGCTTCTATAATATCTCATTAATTTCTTCTTCTTTCATAAATTCCTAATCGGTTAATGAACTCAAGCTTTAAAACTAACCAAGTCTTTAAAAGATCAATTTCAGATCAAGTGGTATCCGAGATAGTTGACGGTTGGTTTTTTAGTTTGCATGATTACCAGGGAAAATATGAATCGTGGTGAAGGCAAGCTTGTTGAAGAGAATCTAGAGATTGGATCGATAAAGAGAACTTCTCAAAGTGAGAAGATGGCATCAGAAGAGGGACTTTATCATGACAAGATAAAGTTTTGAAAGACTTTCTTCAAGATGTCGGAGATGGTAAAGGTTTTATATGAAGATTACTTGGAGAGGAAGAGACCGATTCTAGGTGAATCTTCAAAGGCCAAAAGTATAGAAGGAGAGGATCCTCCTAAACCTCCTCCTTCACCTCCTTCTTCTCCATCAATGTCTTCTTCTTCAAGTACAAGTTCCAAATCCACCGCAAGAAAACATTCCCATAAGCATAAACATGATATGCCTTTACTTAAGCTTGATGTGACGTTTGAATTACCCATGTATGATGGTTAAGTCATTGCAAAGAGGCTTGATAACTGGGTCATACATACGAAAGTTTATTGCAATGTGCAACAAATCAAGGATGAGGCAACTCAAATCAAATTGGCATCGCTTCGACTTGTAGGAACAACACTCATATGGTGGCAAAGCAAGTTGCAAAATGGCATGCAAAAAGTGGGTAATTGTAGTGTCCCCAAGGCCGAGCCCCATTGTAAATCATGATATATGAAATGAATTGTAAACATGTTCTATAGGATGGCGAGCCAAGTTTTGTATAAGTTGGTAGGCTTATGTTTTTCTTAGGCCAGGGAGCCTAAGTGTTGAAGGCCAGGAGCCTGTTGTTGTACTTGTATGTATGCAAAATGATTAATAAAATATAAACATCGCCAGGTGCAGACCAACCACGATGAATGAGTGAAGGGGGACTAAGCGTCCACAGAGTGGGCAAGGGATTAGGGGATGGAAGGTGGGAAAAAGGGGCTAAGTGTTGAGCCTAGGGGCTAAGCCTAGGGGGCTTAAGCCTGGGAATAATATTTTAATATAATTCCCAAAAGACATGTGTATTTTATTTTTATCCTAAGTTCCTGGCAAGGGGAAAACATGCAAAAGGGATGCATGTTGTGGGAACGCATGCAGTTCCCAGGGTGACAATTGTCAACCCTGGTGCATGCAAATATAATAACTGAGATGAACCATGTGAGGGGGAGCGTCTCCATTCTACCCGACCGTCTGAGCGTGAACCCATCCGATCTCTGCAAGAATACCCTGGTACAACCCTGAAGGTGGTAAAAATCTTGTGTTGATTTGGGAGATAGCCGATACATCCTTAGTCTGAGCAGTTGGAACTTGTGTGCGAGATTTTTTCAACCCTCATACAATCTCGAAACCAAAACCGTGAGACTATCCCGTGATTGTTGAACATGTTTGGGAAGCGCGTGTCTATTTTTCCCAATTGGTTATTGCGGCCACGCAGTGCTGGACTACGCGTGGCATACTGGCCAGAGTAAGCTTTGTGCTGAGCTTGTGTATGACCTCTCTTCTGGTGAGGGAGGCGACTGTGGTTGGAAGAGGCAGGCTGTCAGGCCTGTGAGCAACTCTTTCCAGGTGAAAGAGTTTGTTGGGAAGTGGTTTCTTCCAGAGAGTGCCCAGCACCAGCTACGGGCTCTGAGACTTCCTGATCCGGCCTGTTTCCGAGACCCAGAGAGGGAGGTTAGCACCGATGGAATGTGCGTGTGAAGGTGTATACTCCCGGGTGGAACAGGCATGTGGGGAGTGAGAGACTGGTAGTAGTGGGCGTAAGATGGAATCTTTGGGAAGAATCCTTCCAGATATTTCTGTGTTGTTTTCCCTGTAACCTCAACCTAGCCTAGGATTCCTTGCTTTGGGGTGGAGCTCAATCCTAGCTTGGGGGTGACCCACTGTTGAGATGATGATCAGTTTGGTCTAAGGCTGGAAGGTTCGTGGAAGGCCTGCACTTGGTTGGTAGATTTCACCACTGTTACAAGATAAGTATCTAACTATGTTCTTATCACATTTTGCATGACTGTGCTACATAAATTATCATGATTTCCGTTGTGTATATGACTTACTGTTAAATGCTATGGATTGTTTAATCATAGTAGTAAATTATACGTTTTACTCTGAGTTAAATGTATTTCTTTACTTGAATGCATGTAATTATATAATGCCTGTACGAATTATGTAAAAGTGCATGTACAGAATGTTACCTAGTGTGTTATAATCTTTGGGTGAGAAAAAAGGTACACTACAAATTGTTATCAGAGCACGAATAAGCCCAGAGTTTCGAAATGGGTGTGCTACAAATTGGTATCAGAGCGCGAATAAGCCCAGAGTTTCGAAATGGGTGTGCTACAGTAATATATTTCCATCATGGCAAGTTTTTGTTTATGCACTTAAAAAACAATTTTATCCTTTGGGTTATAAAGAGAAGGCTTTAATTAAATGACAAGGTCTTAAAATAAGAAAGGGACAAACAGTGCAAGAATACATAGATGAATTTCATAAGATGGCATTAATGTTAGACATTCCATTTAATACCCAAGAAACTCTTATGAAGTATATAAGAGGTTTACCTACACATATTCGTAATGTTATATTTATGTTTGGATCTACTAATCTTGATGAAGTTTTTCTTCAAGCAACATAAATTGAGGCAGGGAAAACATGAGTTGGTGTATCAGGGGAATCGTCTTCAAAGAAAGAGGAAAAAATGAAGTGGAATGGAAAGAAAGCAAATTTAGTGGCAAGAAAGGAAGAGAAGCTCTCTTGCATTCATTGCAAGAAAGAAGGGCATGATGATGACCATTGCTAGCAATTTCATCCCGAGAAGAGACTGAAGTGATTCAAAGAGAGGAAAGGGAGGCAAACAATTACAACAACATCACAACCAATAGACTTGGGATCGGATTCGGGTGATGAATCTAAAATCACAACAGTTGGTTTGACCAGTAAAATTGGTGATGGATTTGATTCTAGAAGTAAATTGTTTCATGTAAGGGTCATAATGAGACATACTAAGGTTGACACATTGATAGATAGTGGATCTCAATCTAACTTGATTTCAGAGGAAGTGGTTAAGCAATTTGGATTAAACACTCATATGCATCATAAGCCTTACTCACTTAAATGGATAAGCAACAACCATAAATTGCACATAACAAAGCAATGCACATTAAAGTTTTCAATTTTATCTAAGTTTGTGGATGAGGTAACATGTGATGTGGTGCCACTCAATGAATGTGGAATGGCCTTAGACAATCCTTATTTGTATGATCACAAAGCAATCTTCTACAGAGAACATAATCAATATCACTTAATCAAAGAAAGAAAGGAATATGTAGTACATGTTCATCACTTAAAAGAAAATCATTCTCTTCAAACAATGGAACAATTAAGAAAGAAATCTCATGCAAGCAACACACCTATAATTGTCCCAAATCAAGCAATTGATCTTAAGCAAGAACATGATATGATTGTAGAATGGAAGTTCAATCATACTTTGCTTCAAGATAAGCTAATGTCGTGCAAGTATTACAAACATATTAGCTCCTTTGCAGTCATATTTCTTATATCATCATTGCTAATATTGTCAAGATGGATGGTAGTGGCTTATTAATATGTGAAAGAGTACAAGTGGCTAAGAATATGTTGTCAGTTGTCATGGACAGGAGCACAGGACAAAGTTTAAAGATAGAGAAAAAGTGGGATGGCCTATCCCGCACTTGGTGACTGGCTAGTAACCTTTTGGAGGACCAAAAGGTCTTAGTGGGGAGGCGTGATCCAAAATGGATCTAGGAACCAAAATGGGTCCAGGAAGGCCTAAAAATCAAAGTGCTCAGAATCGCTTCAAAACGGACGTCTGCATATGCCTCATCATTACAAACCCAACGCAACTTGAACAAGATCAAACATACGTCATATGAGCAAGATATCACGTTTTGTTTGTTTTTCCAAATAGGAAAAAAAATTGGTGACTGTATAGTTCATATAGTCGTGATGTGACAACTGATCGTACAGGTTGTATGACCGTACAGTGACGTGGCATGCTGACTGGGAAATTGATGGAAGAAAGGTGGATAAATCTCTTGTTGACACGTGTCCTCATATGGGCGAACGTAATGGTGCCACGTGGCCTAGTCTTGGGCTGCCACATGGAACCCCTTCGTTGGTTGTTATGGAAAAATTTGTATGGAATCCATGGGAGTCGAACCCGTGACCTCCAGTCTGGGTGGAGTACTTTGGCAGGGTCAGCCTACCAACCCACCCATAGTAGTACTTAACACTATATGTTCAAATAAATTATTTGAACTTACCTTTGTGTTATTTCGGTAAATTTAAGGGATGGGGCCTAGCCCCATCCCTGGCACATACGACCTATACCATGTAACCACCACTGTTATACCTTTTGGGCATGGTTCATTGTCGGCTCTGGCACACATTGCATAGAACCAAACCATATGACTAGGGGGGTACGAATAGGGGGCTACAACCAGGGGCCAGAGCTAGTTGTAGGTGCATGGAGACTAAGGTGGTGACCATATGGCCAAGCCACATGACCAAGGCCCGAGATCGGGGGCTAAGGAGCAACATCAGCTACCACATGGAGGGTGTGTATGTGACCAAGAGCACGAGGATTGGGGGTTGTGCCCTATTTTAGCCCAAAAGTGGGTTTTTTAACTATATTATAAGATTTTATTTGATTTTTCAACCAATTTTAGGAGATTTTGGCCATTATTGGAGGATCTAGAGCGCTTTTTGAGGCTAGATCTTGGGGGGAAGGTGGGATTTTGTTGCCAATTTCAAGCCTATATAAACCATAGTTTCTTGGAAGCTTTAAACAAGTTGATAAGAAGAGAAATGTTGAAGAATTGTAAATCCAAATACATTTTTATGCAGGGAAGCCATTGAGGAGAGAAACTTTGCGGGTCATTTCTGGGAGCATTGTTCATCCGTTTTTCAGTGTCATCACTTGTGTTGGGTTCATGATATCTAGAAAAACACATCCAAATTAGTTTGTAATCCATTTGGCACTTTTATGATGTATGTTTGAATCTTTGGAGAGAAATAAGAAAGTCTCACCCACTGAGACAAAGGCCCAGAGACATAGGCAAGATTGCCAAACTCTATTAACAATTTTGTTGTTTCTTTGTGCTTATTTCCAAATATGTATATATTATAATGGATTCTATGTTACATCATTAATTCTTCCTCTTTCATCAATTTCCTAAATGGTTAATGAACTCATGTTTTTAAAACTCAACCATAGTCTTTAAAAGATCTTTTCGGATCAATATATGATGAAGGTAGGTTCATATCCAAGGAACTTAGAAAGTATTGCAAGGAATATGGGATCTAATAAGCATGTTCAGTAATGCCAAGTTGCAACAATAGTTATGTAAATAAGTGGTTGTTTTATTTGGTAACTCGATCACCATCGGTTGCAAAAGACTAGAAGATTCTGGAAGAGGTATGAACATATCATCTGGTGATTACTCAAATGTGAAATTATTGGGTTGTGATGCTTATCAACATTCTATGTAAGACCTAGATCAAATAGGTAGATGTTTTATACGGTGATGATGTTAAGGGATGCAGAATGTGGGATCCTACTTCCCACATAATCATCAAGGACAGAGATGTAGTGTTTGATGAATCTCCTTTTATAAAATCAAACATAGTAAAATATGAAAGGTTCAAATCATGAATGGTAGAAGGAGAGTATTTGGAAGGTATTGATTTCCATGAAACTTTCTCACCGGTCATTAAAATATTGTTTCTATTCATGTTGTGTTAGCACTAGTTGTGTTACTTGATCTTAAGTTAGTACAACTAGATGTTAAAAAAAACTTACATGGAGTTTTTTTGGAAAAGGGGATGTTTATGGAACAACCAGAAAGGTTAGTTCAGAATTGCAACAGAAGATTTGTTTGCAAACTCAGGAATCATTGCACGACTTGAATCATTCTAGGAAAATGGTACAATATGTTTGATACCTTCATGGTGAGCCAAAGTTTACAAGAAGTGAGTATAACCATTGTCTTTATGGTATATTTATTATCTTGGCATTAAATGTTATTGTTGTTGGTCATTCCATGGACCATCTTGGCTTCACTATTCTTGTACTTTATGATGTATGTATTGGAGCCTCTAAATGAAATTATTATTCATTTCCTTCACTCTCCTCCCTGAAAGAAAAATCCAAACATGTTTTCCCACGAAATTGTATTGTTTGACTTGCTTCTTTTCATGGTATTAAGAATACATGTTACATGAACATGGCATTTACATAACATATTTATGATGTACATAGCATAAATCATACATTTGACATGGCATTTAATCAACAACCACCCATACTTATTTCACTCTTTTAATAATAATTCTACCTCCTTGCTTCATACAAAGAAGACTATTTCCATCCTATTTTACAACAACGGAAACAAAATTTACAAGGACTACATATGGATGATAACTTTTCTATTTACAAATGATAAACATGAATGTTCCATTTTAGGGTACTTCCCCAAACTCATGACCATAACTTTTCCATTGCAAGGTGCTTCCCCGTAATGGAATAGGGTCTCCTTCTTCTAATAGTATCTAAAGAAGTCTTTTAGTTGTTTTCCAAAACAAATATCAAGTTTAGTAAAGTAATAAGCACCACTCAATTCATCCAAGAGATCATCAAAGATGGGAATGACAAATTTGACTTTGATGGTGAGTTTGTTGAGGGCTCTAAATTCTATACACATGCGCCAAGTAATTTCTTTCTTGATTTCCATGACTATAGGAGAAGAATAGGGGCTGATACTAGGGAAGATAACACATGTGGCGAGCAATTCGTGAACAATTTTCTCAATTTCCTTTTTTTGAGAAGGGGATATCCTAGACAACATTTTTTTGAGAAGGGGATATCCTAGACAAAGATCCAAGATGGCGATCCAATATGGAAGTTCAAGATGGAGATTCAAGATGGAGGTCCAACATGAAGATACAATATGGAGATCCAAGATGGTGATCTAAGATGGTGATCCAAGATGGATGTTCAAGATGGAGATTCAAGATGGAGGACTAAGATGAAGATCCAATATGGAGTTCCAAGATAGAGATCCAAGATGGAAGTTCAAGATGGATATTCAAGATGGAGGTCCAAGATGAATATCCAATATGGAGTTCAAAGATATATATCCAAGATGGTGATCCAAGATGGAAGTTCAAGATGGAGATTCAATATGGAGGTCCAAGATGAAGATACAAGATGGAGTTCCAAGATAGAGATCTAATATGGAGATCCAATATGGGAGTTTAATATGGATATTCAATATGGAGGTTCAAGATGAAGATCCAAGATGAAGTTCTAAGACAGAGATCCAAGATGGTGATCCAAGATGGAAGTTCAAGATGGATATTCAATATGGAGTTCCAAGATGGAGATAAGATCCAAGATGGAAGTTCAAGATGGAGATTCAATATGGATTACAAATATCAATTCAACATCACTTTGTCAAATTACATACATATTTCACCCAAAATTTGAGAATTTCACTCTAAAATTCACCACTCTTCCAAATTCGACATAGATTGTGACTTTGCAACAACAAATTTGTTAAATCCATAGTGGTATTTATCCCATATGGGTTTGGTGTTGAACCAAAATATATGATACCTTCTTGTAACATACCCACCTCTCACAGTAAGTCCCATCACCTCTAAACCAACTAACATATCGATTAAGATGCTGAAAAGAGTGCATGCATTATGTAATAAAAATTCATGGAACTAAAAAAATAAATAAATCATGAATTCATATTAATCAAGCATGCACAAAACAAATTAGACATATGAGGAAAAAATTAAAATGCAACTCTTATACATAGCATATAATAGTAAATAAAAAAAACTCAGAGCAAAGCACACATCAATTAAACATACTATTTAACATAAATAAACATAGTGAGCACTTATCTTATTAAAAAATACATAACTAGATACATAGGATGGACATTCCACCCAAGTGAAGACATGCTTCTCCAATTCTCAGTAGCGGTCACCCCTGAGATAGGGATATGAATCCACAAAAAGAAGGCGGTTTCTAAGGCTCACTATTTTCCCCTCACAACAAGATAATTCCTACAACCATTCCATTCCACTAGATCTCTTTCCCCTCAACCTACACAACTAAAGGAATGGGATTCCCTTCTCTACCACACAGTCCCTTAATGCATTCCACTTCCCTCTAGGGATCAAACATAGGTTTTCTAGGATATCTCTCTATCGAGGACTCTAAGAATTGACAGTTCCAACATGAATTATCACAGTAGAAATTGTGTTCTCACTTTGCAAATTTCTTACCTAGGATCTTACTCATAGGCCTACATCCTAATTCTCCATGAATTTAAAACTCCAACAATCTATCTTACATTCCCATTATGGTTTTATTCTATCTTTCAACACTCCACACACATTTCCTCTCTTCTACGTAACTATAAAAAAAGGATCTATTTTCCCATTCAAAATTACGCTTACCCATGCAAGTTTACTCTCACATTCCCCAATGTTTATTGTGATCAAGTCCATGCTCTCAATAATTATGTGAGGTTATTTTTCACACCAAACCTCTTACATGTATTCAATGATTGGGATTGAAACAATCAAAATGGACAATCATACAAAAAATATTCAGAAAGGTGGCTTGGAATTAATAGACATAAACAATTTATTCCCCTTTGACCCCCTTTTCTTGTGGAAATGTAGCCCCCATGAATTTTTCCATGTTCATCTTCAGTTGACTATACATTTTATTTTAATACTCTCAATATACAATGTTTACATATTACATCGCTTGGACAATGACCATACATCATATTTACATTATATATCACTAAACCAAGGATTAAAAATGGGGATGTTACACATGGTTAGCATAATTCAACCATGAGAAATATTGGTGTATGAAGTAACCATTGAGGAACACACAAATTAGGCATAAGTCTAATAAGATAAATTTCACAATGCTACATAACCATTGAGTAACATTGCAATCTAACATATCCTTTCATGAACATCACAATGCAACATAAGCCTTGAAAAAAACTGTACAATTCAACATAAGTCCACCAAGATGAATGTCAGAATGTGCCATAACAATTAAGGAACATCACAAATGTGACATAACCCTTGATGAATGTTGTAATGTTACATAGCCATTAAGGAACATAGAAATTCCACATAAGTCAACCAAGATGAATACCAAGATGCATCATGACTATTGAGGAACATCACATTGAAACATAGCCCTAAAGGAATGTCACAATGAATGTCATAATGTAATGTAACCATTGAGGAACAAAACACAATCGAGGTAATCATTGGGGAACATCATAATTCAATATGACATAACCCTTGAACGATGTCACATTCTGACACAACCATTGGGGAATGTAACAATTAAAAATAAGTCGACTATGATGAACATCACAATGCGACATTACCATAGTAAACCATGGTAAACATAATCAACATGGTAAACCATATTCAACCATGGCTAACCATGTCCAACAATGGTCTACCAAATTAAATCATAGACAAACTAAGTCAACCATGTTTACCCATAGTGTAATATACCAGATATAAAAAGTATGAAGAAAAGAAATAAAATGCTAGAAATGGCAGAATAACAACAATATAACTAGAACAATCACGACAATAGCACTGAAATGATATAAGAATAACAATAGAAATAACACTTTGATTCTGAAAGAAATGTTCATGGGCCTCTTTGAGGGGGCAACCTCCAGTTGAGCAGAGCTCTATTACAATAATATCCAAGCTAGGGTTCTCATACTCTTGAATCCTATTTATACTAAATATGTCTATCGAAAGAAACATCTAGAGGAAGATCCTTCTAGAAGAGGAAGCTTCTATTAGGTCTTCTTACATTCTACTTATTCTATTTTATTGAAAGGCCTTATTAATATTGACCTTTATTACATTCGAATATATTTTTCTACCTATGTATAGGTTAGGACCCTAACTTGTCTGCCCCCTTAAAAACAACCTTGTCCTCAAGGCTTAAGATGTGGAAATTGGTGTAGAATGGTAGTTGGTTCCCAAGTGGCATCTGTTGGAGTTGTATCTTTCCACTGGACTAACACTTCCTTGATGGTTCTCTAACGCAGGGAATGCTCACCTTGGTCCAAAACTGCTTGTGGTTGTAGCCAAATGGATCCTTCTTCAGCTAACTCGGGAGGCTAACTCGGGAAGCTTGGTTTGAATTTGGCACTTAGTTCCAATCACCTTCTTTAAGCATGAAACATGAAAAACAAGATGCATCATAGAATTACTAGGAAAAGCTAACTGATAGGCCACCTATCCCACATCCTTGAGAACTGTATAAGGACCATAAAATTTGGGCGCTAGCTTCTGACAATGCTCGACCTTGAGAGAATTTTTCTTTTAAGGTTGTAGTCAAAGAAACACCTAATCTCCTTCTGCAAATTTACATTCAGAGAGACCTTGATCTTCTTGTTTCTTCATATGATTATGTGCCATGACCAAATCCTTTTTGAGGGTATGGAGAATAGCCTCTCGAGCTGTAAGCATTTGGTCAACCGTTTGGAACTTCGAGACACCAGGTAAGTATGAGAGAACTGAAGGTGACTTTTGTCCATATACCACTTCAAAAGGGGTCATGCATGTAGCTATGTGGTATGAAGTGTTGTACCACCATTCAACTAAGGGTAACCATTGAGCCCATTGATTTTGATTTTCTGAGAAGAAACACCTCAAATATGTTTCCAAACACTTATTGACAAATTCTGTTTGACCATCAGTTTGGGGATGATAAGTTGTGCTGAGATGCAACTGGGTGCCTTGTAGCTTGAACAGTTCTTACCAAAAATTGCTGGTGAAAGTTGGGTCGCGATAAAAAACAATAGAATGTGGCATACCATGAAGCTTGAAGACTTGATCCATGAAAATTTGAGCCACTGTGGATGTTGTAAATGGTTGTTGAAGAGCACAAAAATGAGCATTTATACTTGGAAAGGAGATCAACAATCACCATCATGACTGATTTATTTCCCGATTTGGGTAAGCCTGTGATAAAATCCATAGAGATATCCCTCCAAATAGCAGGTGGAATTGGAAGCAACTGTAGTGTTCTTGGAGATTTGACTATTTCTCCCTTGTTGCATTGACACAAATCACATTTAGCTACAAAATTACGAATGTCTTGTTTTATGCCATCCCAGAAAAAAAAGCATTTGACCCTATCATAGGTTTTGCTAAACCCGAAGTGCCCAACTGTGGGTGTAGCATGAAGCTCAGAAAGTACCGTGGATTTAAGTTTGGATTGTTTTCTTAAATATAAACGGTCTTTGTTTCAAAGCTCCTCATGGAGCCAAGAGTACCCTGGGGAAGCTGGAGCATTGGACTTCAATTGTGGATCAACTGTGAACTTTTGGGATCATGTAGTCATTCCCGGTGAATGGCTTGGATCCAATCTTGTACAATGAAGGAAAGAGAAAAAAAGGATCCGTCATCTTCATACTTTTGGGAAAGTGCATCCGCAACCACATTGTCTTTTCCTTTTTTGTAAATGATATCATAATCATATCCAAAGAGCTTGGTCACCCATTTTTGTTGCTCTGGGGAGGAAATGCGTTGTTCTAGAAAATACTTGAGGATTTGATATTCTATCTTAATTTGGAAACATTTCCTCAATATATAAGGGCGCCACAAATCAACGACATGTAGAATAGCCAATATTTTCTTTTCATAGATTGACTTTCCCATATTTCTTTCAGACAATTGCTTGCTGGTAAAGGCCAAAGGCCGACCCTCTTGCATAAGGACAACACCAATTCCTCTCCTTGAAGCATCACATTCCAAGATAAAGGTATTTTTGAAATCAGGAAGGGCCAAGACTGGAGTGGTGAACATGGAAATCTTTTAAGGTTTGAAAATCTTGATCTGAGGCTAGATTCCAAGTGAAAGAGTCCTTTTTTAAGAGTGTCGTGATAGGTGCTGCAATCTTTCCATAATTCTTAACAAACTTGCGATAGTAACCTGTTAAGCCCAAAAATCCACGCAATATTTTGAGAGTCTTTGGGTGAGGCCAGTCTTGCATAGATTCAATCTTTTTAGGATCCACCCTGACACCATCCTTGCCAACCAGATGACCCAAGTACTCGATTTTTGAGGCGCCAAAAACACATTTAGATTGTTTTAGGAAAATTTGGTGCTGAGAAAGTAGATGGAGAACTCGATTCACATGGGCAAGATGGTATGTCCAAGTTTTTCTATAGTTGAGGATATCATCAAAGAAAACTAAGACAAAATGATGGAGAAAAGGACAGAAGACATGATTCATGAGGCTTTGGAAGGTGGAGGGGGCATTACACAAGCCAAAGGGCATGACCAAAAACTCATAGTGGCCCTCATGAGTTCTAAAGGTAGTCTTGGGAATTTCTGCCTCTTTCATACATATCTGGTGGTAGCCAGAATGAAGATCGAGTTTAGTAAAGAATTGGGCGCCACTCAATTCATCCAAGAGGTCATCAATGATAGGGATGGGAAATTTGTCTTTAATGGTAAGTTTGTTGAGGGCACGGAAGTCAGGACACATTTTCCAAGAACCTTCTTTCTTCAGGAACATGACCACAAGAGAAGAATAGGGGCTCGTACTAGGGAAAATAACGCTTGCGTTAAGGAGTTCCTGGACCATTTTCTCAATTTCATTTTTTTGGGAAAAGGGGTGACGATACAGATGGATATTAGGAGGAAGGCTTATTGGTACAAGGAGAATGGAATGATCATGAACATCATGGGAAGGAGGGAGTCTCTAGGGAGTGGAAAATACCAATTGATGTTTAGAAAGGATGGATTGGAGGTCTTGCGGCACCTAGGGTGTCTTTGTTGCTTGTATGGCATGGAGTTGGGAAATAACACCATAATGACCTTTTTTGAGCAGCTTTTCCATGCGATGAAAACTAATGATCTTAGGTGAATTGGAAATGATACCTTGGAACTTATATTTTTGGCCCTCCTGGTCGAATTTCATGGTTAATTCCTTAAAATCCATGAGAATGGTTCCCAAAGTCCTTAACAAGTCTGCACTCAACACAATGTCACAACCACCCATGTCAATAGAAAACATATGAGATTTGAGGTGGTAGTCACCAATTTGGAGACACACATTTTCAAAATGCCCTCCACATTTCATGGAGCCACCATTGGCAATCATGATTTGGAAATTATTGACAGCATGGATGTAGCAATGAGTTTCTTGGGCAATGCGGCGATGAATAAAATTATGGGTGCTTCCACTATCAACGAGAATGATGACCTTCCTATGCTTGATGTAACAGATGAGCTTGAGGGTTTGGGGAGTAGAGAAGCCAATGAGAGCACTTAGGTAAATGACCGGTTCTATTTTGGGAAGACCTGAGGGAGGGGTTATGTCAGTGGTTTCAAGTGACTCAGACATAAGGGGAGTTTCAACATTCTCTTCCAAAATATTCTCTGAGATGGCCATAAAAATATTTTGTTCCTTACACTTGTGGCTCGGGAAATATTTTTCATCACAATTATAACAAAGGCCTTTGAGTTGGCGTTCAACCATTTCATCCCTGGTCAATT
>JZKD02S1647226.1:0-17449 GCA_000966675.3 Picea glauca | reverse complement strand
AATCTCATCCTTGAGGCCACTGATAAAACACTCTTGGAAAAGGGCATTAGACATGCCTTGTGTCTGAAAAGCCAATTGCTCAAAAGCAGCTATAAAGTCTTCCACTGTTCCTAATTGTGTAAACTTTGTCAAATGGCCCAAATGGTTGATGTCAGTGTCAAAGTGTTCATAAATCTCTACCGCAAATTGTGTCCAAGAAATATACCCTTGACAGGAAGTTTTTCTCTATTGCCACCATTGCCAACGTTCTTGATCTAGATGGAGAAAACTGTACCAGAGTTTGGCCATGCCATATGTAATATCATATAAAAAGAAATAATGTTCCATTTGGGTTACCCAACCAGTGGGATTTGAGCCATCAAATTTGGTCACATCCACCCACGGAAGGCATAGGTCACGTTGAAAGTGATGGTGCTAAAAGTTAGAGGAATGTTCAACTTTAGTATCTGAAGGTGGGTGAGATAAAGGGTTATCTGTAGCAATATGCATCTTGGTGCGGAGCGTCGAAACGATAGATTCAAGTTGGGTAGTCGGGTCTTGTTTGATTTCCTCTATTGAGGACTGCATGGATGTATTGAGGGAAACAACATTGGCACTGAGTTGTTTCACTTCTTGTTGGGTCTCGGTGAAATTAGATTGCAAGGTATTGAAGCAAGCTTCTAGGTCTTGGCTACGGGTATGGGCCATGATGACGAGGAAACCAAAATGGGGCGGGTGGGGTAAAACATTTTGCTGAAAAATGATATGTATGAATGTGATAAGGGCGAAGAGATGAATCCAATGGAATAGGTCTCAAATAATGGTGCAAAAATTTCCAGACTTTTTTTTTTTTACACCTGCGGAGTTATACTCCGATCTGAAGAATACTGCAGTGATGAAATGCCCAAATTCTTAACCATGAAGAAATGTGTAGTTATTTGGCAACCCGAACACAGTTGTGCATAAATAGATCTTGTCTGTTTTAATTTGTTAATGTTTTTGTTCCCAAGGGTTAGGTATTCAAGGGTTCTACAGACAAGAGTTTTCCCTATGTTATAGCTCTCTGATATACGTGTGGGCTCCAATAGTAGTACTTGTCCCATTATCACAGGGCACTAAATCAGAAGGATAAACTGTACCCTTAGCAATACTACCCGACTACCCAGGTACTAGAGAGTATCTTCCCGAGTGATGTTCTCGGTGGAACTATAACAATCAGGTAACCAATCGGTTTATCTAAAGAGGGCTTCAAGTAATCTAGGTCGATCCGTACACAGGTGTTGTCTAATGCGCTACCACTCGAAGGGGTACCAACAGGTGTTACAAGGGTGGCCAACAGATGTGCTTAAGTACCACTTGTATTTCCTGTGTGTATGAATCCATCAACCACAGGTTTATGTGTGTAATGACAGATCTCTATGGCTTAAAGATGTTGGAATAGGTCTCTACCCTGGAAAAAAAAATTAACCGACAATTTCTGCCAAGGAAAGTGTTATGATTCCACTCGTAATATACTAGATATAAAAAGTATGCAGAACAAAAATAAAATACTAGAAATGGTAGAATAACAACAATATAACCAGAATAATCACCACAATGGCACTGAAATGATATACAAATAACAATAGAAATAACACTTTGATTCTGAAATCATTGTTCACGGACCACTTCGAGGGGGAAACCTCCAGTTGAGCAGATCTCTATTACAATAATATCCAAGCTAGAGTTCTCATACCCTCGACTCCTATTTATACTAAATATGTCTATCAAAAGAAGCATCTAGAGGAAGATCCTTCTAGAAGCGAAAGCTTCTATTAGGTCTTCTTACATTCAACTTATTCTATTTTATTGAAAGGACTTATTAATATTGACCTTTATTACATCCAAATATATTGTTGTACGTATGTGTGGGTTAGGAACCTAACACATAGTCCAACATGGTCGAGCATGGTCAACCATAATAAATGAAAGTCAACCATAGAGAGCCCATAGTAAACTAAAGTCAACCAAGGTCAACCATATTAAACAAAACATAATGCATAGTCAACCATAGTAAACCAAATTCAACTAAAGTGAATTGTTGTCCACCATGTTCAACGATAGCCAACCATAGTAAATCAAAGTCAACTAAGGTGAATTGTTGTCCACCATGTTCAACCATAGACAACCATGGTCAATGAAAGGTAACCATGGTAAAACATAGTCAACCATGTCATCCATAGTAAAACATAGTCAACACGATTATCCATAGTCAACATGGCCTCCCATGGTCAACCATAGTCAAATATGGTCAACTAAATTCAACCATAGTCAATAATAGTTTAACATAATCAACAATAAACAATCATGGTCAACTAAATTCACCCATAATAGGTCATGATTTATCAAACAAAATCATAGTCAAACAGAGTCACACATGATCAACCATAGATAACCAAAGTCAACTATGGTCAAACATGACAAAAAATGGTCAACTATAAGTCAACCATAGTCAGCCATGAAAAACAATAATTTAACATAGTCAACCATACTAACATATCATAAATATTTCATTATTAATTATATTAATATTTTAATTCACAAATCTATTAATCCTCGCGACACACGTTAGTTGTTAAGTAGCACAACCACATAATTAAAAGTGGTTGATATACACCGTTTGGTTCCATTAGTTTTGAAAGGGGGAAAATGACACTATTGGCGTATATTAAGTGTGTTTAATTATGTGTTGATAGAAGAGCATAATCACATACTTGTTACACCATGCCACTTTTTCTTTTTTTAAGAAGAGCATAATCACATACTTGTTACACCATGCCACTTTTTCTTTTTTTAAGAAGAGCATAATCACATACTTGTTACACCATGCCACTTTTTCTTTTTTTAAATCAGTGTAGATCCATCTTGACTTTGGATCTATCATGTTCCTCAAGCTTTTTTAATGTATCAAAAGATTTCACCTCCAGGGACTTATCCCTCTTGGTGCATTCAAATCCATGTGGTGTAGACCTTTCTTCAAGGTTTTTTAAAGTGTTGGCTAAACTTTCTACCTTTTGGGTTTTTTGGCCGGAATAGAGCCATGTAAACAAAATCTTTATTTTTTGTTGCATTTTAGAATGCATAAATGGATTCATGATGCTGAAAAACCCTTGGGGCATTCTAATTATACAAACTTAGCCACTCAAATCAACCAAAATAAAAAAGTTGGAAAAAGGCCAAATGGTAGAACGTTTAGATTGCCATTTTTTTTAATCTATAAGAAGCTTTAGCTTTGCGGGACTTAATCCCTCTCCACTCATGATAGGTTTGGAACTAAGATGGATTTACAAGAGTTTGATCATGGAAGGAATTACACATCTCCCTCATACTTAGCAACACGCCATTACAATGTTTTTACCATAAAAACTTTTTTATTTTCAGTTACTCTCTCTATATATAAAGTTAATATCTAAATATTTTTTATTTAAGATAGAGATCAAAATATTTTATTTATGATCCACATTGAAATATTTTTTTAAATGTCATATATAACTTCATCTTAAATAGTAAAGGAATCAAACATCTTCTTCATATTAAAAAGGATTTTTTTTTTCTCTTTTCAATTACTTTATTTTTTATATATATAATTATAAATAATTGATATGAAATTATTTTATTTAAAATTGAAATAATTTTTTTATAATTAACATTGAAATATTTTTTATTATTAATATGTTTATATATATAAATATGAACTATATTTTATTATTAATATGTTTATATATATATAAATGTAAACTATATATTTATCAATTGTGTGAACTGTAAACACAAAAATGTGCATCTCTAATTTAGTTTCAAATTGTGAACGCTTAAAAAAACAGCAAACAGCAGTTGAACGCATAAAACACAGCAATTTGTAACTAAATAAGAATACAAACAATGACATTAATATGCCGGGATCTATGTTACATAATAACAGACCATTGATACTTACACGGGTGTAGAGTGATTGACCAGTGCAGTGAATATGGAAGAAAATTTGTAAATCTCACCAGGACTAACCTGTGCCCATTCAATTTATGGGGCTGCTTAAGATGAATTCCTAAAACTGTGCCCATTCAATTTATGGGGCTGCTTAAGATGAATTCATAAAAAAAAAAAAATAACAGACCATTGGTAATCAAAATTGACATAGTGATTTGTCACTGAATAAGAATACAAACAATGGCATATGCTGGGAACTTATAACATATGATCAAACAATTGGCGATCAATATTGATCTTTATAGTCGATCGGTATCCATAGCAGTTGTGCTTAGCATTGCGGAAGATCTACCGGGGGCGACTCAAGACTCAGAAGTGAGTTTGGTCCATTGCTAACCAGAAAAACCATCGCCAACCCCCATGTTATGTGCGCGTCCAAGTGGCAGTGCAACAGCCAAGCTCCTGCCATACATAATCACTATCAACATGTGCCCAGTATCAGGGAATATAAGAGACAACGCAGAAAGAAAGAAAGTGTAAATTTTTGCATACCAGGATTGTCGGCTACGAATCTTATGGCAGCCCAGCCATTGACTGGAACGTTGACAGTGTTGCGCATAGGAGGATCGACGAGGTTGAACTTCTGAGGATCGTTTTGTGGATTATAATTACCAAACCCTGTTCCCACGATGTAAAAGTCATAACCATGGAGATGAATAGGATGGCTTTCACCCGCAAAGATATTTGTTCCCTGGAGAATTACTTGCACCGTCGTGTTATAGTTTAGAACTTTCACTTTTGTGCCTTTAACCGGAGACCAGAGGCCTCTGTTTACGTTCTGTGCAGTATAATCAAATTGCACAGGAGGGTTGTCGGGGAAGTCGCCAGAGAATACTCCTTTCWCGCCAAAATGCTGAGCTTGAAGGATTGAAGAAGTCGTTGGGAGGACAAATGATATGTTATTCATACTCGCTGCAAATCTTGATCCGTTGGGACCTCCACAAGACTGTCCTGGACAATTGATCAATCCTAAACCGATGGTGTACAAGAGATTCTTGTCCACGCTCCGAGGAACGAAGACCGGGTGGTCATTTGAGGCCAAGCTTCTGAGACCATTAGCGAAGCTAGTGGCAGTCTGGGTGTCGTTATAAAATGGAAGATTGGGCATGTTTGGGCTTGATGTACTACTAGAACTTCCCTCGTATTCTAAAATGGCAACGGTAGTGGTGTTATCGAAAGGAACTCCTTGGCCACTGGAATATGCTCGAGCAGCCATGTAATATCTACCTGTAGCTTTATCGGCAGTGACAAGTACATCTGTTGTCTGCCCGGGCCCAAGCATTAGAACGTTCGTCTGAAAAGGCTTCGTATACAAAGCATCGACAGCCACAACAGTCATTGTGTGGCAACCCACTGAGAAGAATAGGTCCGTATTGAGTGCAGCATTGATCACCCGCAGAAGCTTAGTTTCCCCATTCTTCACTGAAACGCGAAGGGTATCTGCATCCATCATCTGCGATTAGCCAAGACCTCTAGATAGAATGGATCAGATTCGCCATTCAATTCGGAAAAAGATGAAGAATTTCAGTCTAGTAGATGCATAGAAATGTACCTGAACTTGAACATTGGTATAGGTCTCCTGGTCGCCCATTTATAGTAAACGCATCTGAAACGTTCGGGGCAGCTCCTGTTCGCGTTGCTTGGTTCACAACATCGATAGGATTCCTATTCCACCATTCTCCTGCGAATGTAAAATCGAGCCGGCTATTTCAATCGCATTAAATTCAAACACAATTGGCGAACATAAAAATTAGAGTTCGTTGCAGCATACCTAGAAGAATGGGAAGCTGGCCATGGGGTTTGTAATAGGGATAAGTGGCTCCCAGCCTTGGAGAGATGATCAAGGCTCCGTACACAGTAGCTCGAAGCCATGAACTGTGACCATGCCACCATAGAGTCCCTTCTTGATCAGTGAGGGTGAATTTATATGTGTAACTTCCCCCAGGGCGAATGGGGCACTGGGTTATAAATTCAGGCCCATCGGACCACCCTGTGCGAAATTGGCGCACTCCATGCCTGCAAATACAAATATAACGACAACCGTTCGATAATTCAGAAATACATAAGCACTAAACTGTTAGTACTGCTACAACATTTTTGATTAATGCAATCACTTTGAATTTAAGACGTACCAATGAATTGTAGCATTATATTGTGCGTTGTTGTACACCTTGACTATAACAGTGTCTCCGTTCCTGGCATAGATCGTTGGACCTGGAAACTGGCCGTTCACAGTGATTATATTCTGTGTCCCACATAACCTCTTCACAGTGGTAGATTGAAGCTGAATTTTCAATTAACCAAAGACAAAGTGTTAGCTTAATAAGCAAGGAATAGGCATGCGATTATATACTAAGTGGATATATCATCTTAATCCCGAAACATAAAGTTTAAAATGTGAGTTCAGAAGATTATATAAGTTTGCTATATAAATAGATCCAGAAAGACTCAAAATCATCCGGGATGGCACCCAATTTGAGCTACACTAACTCAAAATCATCCGGGTCATGCGGGATGACGCTAGACTTTACTTGAGTAACACTAATTTAAAATCATTTAGCTTGAATCATACTAACTCTTAATATGGCTGGAATTTTTTTTTTATGTTCCCTTTCTATATATATAAAAAAAATTGTTTAAAATTATAATCTTATTTTATAAAAAATAATTTATATTAAACTTTAGATAAAATAAACAAATCAGAAAAATCTTTTCCTTTATTATTTAGTAGTATTCTAACTTGGAATTTGACTGATAAAGTCTACGAAGGTATACATACCCTAAACCCCCTCTGGATTTGAACCTGTGACCTCTTAAGAGGAAACGCATGTTCTTAACCATTAGGCCCACTCAAACTGTATAATATAAAACGGAGAATACAAAAAATTAAACAAACTTACAACGAATGTCGCTGTACGTAGCTTCGCTGAGGGCATAGCAGTCAACAACGTCAGGCATACGACCATCAAAGCAAACCTGGCTGCGACTGTGTGCGCAGACACATGTTGATTAAACACCTCCATCGCAGTTTGATTCGCTTACCCACTAGGTATATCCAATACCAGAGCAGCGAGTAAACCTATGATCTTTATACTATACCGTTTCGACTTCAGCTTCAAACTCCACAAAGCACGTACCAGTCCGGACTGATTTGAGAGAACAAAGTAGACATGGATTACGAAAGTAAGGAGATCAAGTATTTATACATATGCAAATTACCAATTCAGCTCAGTTTAGTGGTTAGTCTACGTTGAAGTTGTTAAAAAAGGGTAAAGTTGGTGAAGTTAGGCATTCAGTTGCAGAAAGAAGAAGCTACAAGCCTAGTCGACGTGTACCGCACAGAAGAAAAGGAAGCCACAGAGCAGTTGAACAGAACCAGGCTAGCTTAAAGTAGGATAATACCTTTTTGAATTGTCTGATGGTACCCTTAACATCAATTAATGTATTATTCAAGGTCGACTCAACACTGCATAGATTTTTCCATGATAGTGATTGTATCATTGTCTTTTCTGCACAACAAACAGAAGACCAGCAACAACGAGAGAGCTCTTAATCAATCAGTAGAGCTCTTTATCAATCAGGAGTGGGTTATCTTCTGAGCAATCTTCCTTCTAGAGTTATTTTTTTCTCATATTTTTTGACTATGCAGTTTTGAATTGTAGGTCATCTAGAAGTTTGATCTATTTTCTGAGCATCTGAGTTGGTTTAAAATGGAGCAAAATCTATGAAATAAAATTTTGAAATACATGAAAGTTTGATCATACCAAATTCAAGTTACCGATAAAAATCTGACCAAATTCAAAACCATTTTTTTTTGCCTGAATGCTCCCATAATGCTCCCTAGTTAGCTTACTCATCATGATTAAGTGGCGGCGTTGAAACAAATATTAAAATATTTACAAATACGCCAGGCTACATCGCAATTCTTCGCCAGCATTTGCCTTTACGTTGAAATGTATACATCATTCAGTCGACTTTGTTCATCATTTAATAGTTGTTCAGGGGACCTCGTTAATTTCAATCATGTTTCCAACGTTGTGTGTGTGGATAAAATCTCTCGCTTGTGTTGAAGGCTTCTGACTTTCGTTGCGATATGGAATGTGAGAGATTCGTTGTAGATCCGGCCCTCCGGGGATGGCACTGTTTGACATTACATTCTGAACACAGCTTATTGCAAACAAACTCTTTTCGTACAAGCTACCGATAACATCTTACACCCGCTTGAGCACGGCTTATTGGAAACGCTTATCGTACAAGCTATCGATAAGATCTTACACCAGCCTATAGTCATTATTATTGCAACTGACTTCAAACGTTATTATTATTATAGCGAAACTCATTATTATTACGAGTTATTTCAAACAATTTTATTACAGCTGCTTAAACCCATAATTATTACAACTCATTTCAAATATTACTGTTACAACTGCATTTACAGTGGATCAAAATTTGTCCAATAGCTTAAAATTTACACAACTGAGCCAGATTTCTACGTATGACAAGTTATTCTTATACTTCATATTGTTACGCTATCCTGACTAATTCACATACTAGGGTAACCTAAAATTGAAAGTTAACTCAAAGTTCACACCTCCAAACGCTTCCAATGAGGCGAAGTTTAAATATCTTCAGTGATTACCTACACGTATCTATCGAAGACAAGTATAATAATAAAATCGCATATATCAATAATAAATTTATTGATATAATAATAATATCTTTTTAATTACTAATAGATTCTTAAACATGGACTGGATTTTTTTCCTTTTAGTTTTCTAATATTTTTTCCATTTAGTCGAATGGTCAACAATACAATTGGTGCAGGTGTAGTCGATGGGAAACCTAAATGCATTTGAATTAGGAAATTTTTCCTTATAATAATTCGAATTGTCTTTTGACCCTAAGAGAGATTTCCAATGGAAAAAATAGACATAGAAAGTGAAGTCATTGAAGCCATATGGATATCATCAGAGGTAAATGGAAGATTGGTTACATGATCAATGAAGGATTGGTTGCATGATTTCACATTGTTCTTCTCATTTTCTCAACATTGTTGTTATCAATTTTTCAACATGTTTTGCCTTTAGAAGTCTCTTCTTTGTTAGAACTTTATGCTTATTATTCCTAACAGTTACCTGGACTGTTGGCAAGCCCTATAAGAACGTATAGAATCTCACAAACCCTTGTTTATTGGCAAATCTGGTATGTGCATCCATTGGGAATCATCAGACTTTAGAACTGTTTGATTTGGTAGCCCAAGAGTGACGTAAAAATGGTACGTGGATCCATTGGGAATCATCACACTTTAGAACTATTTGATTTGGTAACCCAAGGCTCCTCTCAAGCTCAAAACCATAGCAAATAATTCCCCTTTAAACTTGACATGATTATATAAGAAATTTGCCTATTTTCAATTATTTTTGGAACTTGTGGATTCCATAACTAGATGGGAGATTCAGTAGTGCCCCCACACTAAATTTGTTATAATATTCATAAGTGGACGGGGAGATTCACTAATGCACCTTCACACTAAATTTTCTATAATATTCATGGTAGCTCACTTTAAATCCATCAACCATGTTTTAACAAATTGTCAATATTTTTTTTAGTTTATTTTAAATTGTAAAAAAAAAAAAAAAAATTTTTTTAGGGAAACATGGATGATTTTAAGAATGGAAATTAATTTTAAAATATAAAAACCTTGACTAATTTTACTATTCCTTCATATGATAATTATAAAAGTTTTGGGGATATTTTTGGAAAAATATTCAAATTTCTAAGAATTTTACATAGTCTGTATAAAATTTTGGGAGGGGAAAAACCATGAAAATTATTCCACTAAGATATATACAGAAAGATATCTTCTTATCTTTCCACAATAAAAAGACCCACTAGAGACAACAAAAGATTTATTATGAATAACCTCTTTAAAAGGAATGATGATTAAAAATTCTCGATTCTTTCTTCCCCTTAAAGAGATAACATATACATCCTCTAAGATGAAGGTTTTATGCTACTTATAACCCCTCCACGGAGGACCATGAAAAAGAAAAATGATAATTATCCTTTGTTAAAATCACCTTACTTTCCAACTTCTCTCATAAAAATACCAACATCTATTTAGGTCACCTTACTTTGCAACTTCTTTACTACGAATATAAACATTCATTTATTAAGAGCAACACACTTATTTTATGTGTTTTTTACCTTCACTTCTCAATACCACCTTACTTTGCAACTTCTTTACTACGAATATAAGCATTCATTTATTAAGAACAACACACTTATTTTATGTGTTTTTTACCTTCACGTGTCAATACCACCTCACTTTGCAACTTCTTTACTACGAATATAAGCATTCATTTATTAAGAGCAACACACTTATTATGTGTGTTTTTTACCTTCAGGTCTCAATAACTTTTGAGCTCTCGTGCTCCAAACTAATGGTTTTCCTCAAAAGGGTTTTAGTTAATATCTTAAATCCTCTCGAAAAAGAAATCCATAAATTTCATGTTTTCATTTCATCAAATAGATGGTGGGTTGTTTATCAATAATTTTGTTAAATTGTATGTAGGGATCTTCTAATTTTAGATTTTGTTAAAAAAAAATTAATCATTGTAAATTTTTTGGAAGAGAATTTACTAGTGTTTACATAGTCATCAAAGAATTTGAAGATTTTATTAGATATCAATTCATGGAAATGAATAATCATTGTAATTATTTTGGAAATTTTTTTACTAGTATTGACATAATCATGAAGGAATTTAAGGATTTTGTTAGATATCAATTCATGGAAACAATGTTTTTCAACAAAATTGAAGGTGATCCCCAATTATTGAAGGAATGCTAACTCAAAACCTAATAAAGTATGTTACAATGGTCTATGTTAGCATTCTACAACCAACTTGATAGCAAGAGCGGTTCAATGATGAGCAAAAAGATATCACGGGAATGTGATGTAGAAACCTCTCAAGGATTTTTATCATCTTTCCCCTCTAATTCTTTTCTTTTCGATTTCTACCACAAAGCCAGAATGACATTAAGGATGGATTGGTGTTCTTTCCTTATGGGTTGACTTCTTGTTGTATTAATAACACATCAAACTCAAAATATATGACATCCCTTCCCTATATATTAAGCATAGTCATTCAATCTCTCTATTTTAGTGATCCTTAGGTAAAATATGGAGAATTAAAATTATGAAATTTTAAATTAAATTGGAAAATAACCATGTATTTTTTTCATGTAAAAAATGATACATTGTTACTGCAGGAAAGGTCAACCTTGTATACAACATAGCATGAAAAAATATCTACACATATAGAAATGAAATCAATTCAACATCAAAAGGTGATTAAAGTGTTTCTAAATCCATCATCTTCTCACCCTCTTCATTGTCACATTTTAAGAACATAATAAAAGAAGATGAGTTAAATAAAATAAAGAACTGTGAACATTTGAAGATGTAATAAAAATAATATATTAAATAGTTGTCAAGATTGTATGTGAATTACTCTAGTCATCATGAATATGGAAGAATATAATAATAATTCAATCAATTAAATAATGATTAGTTAAAAAATTAACACAGTTAAAAAACAATTGCTCATGTAAAGTTCCACCATTCTTTAAGAACTTTTCTTTGGGGTGTACTTTATTTATTCCTTACTTGGTGGTGGGCCTTGGAATACAAGTAATAAAGCCCCTTTCTAGGTTCACTCAAAGGAATTCCATGATAATCTACCAACTCATAAGACCCTTTCTCCAACACTTTTTTCACAATATAAGGACCCCGCCGCATAAGCTCGAATTTACCGGCCCCTAGCAAATAACGATCTTTCTCATAAAAAAGAACTAGATCAGCTTCAGAAAAAACATGTGGTTTGACATGCTTGTCATATTGAGATTTGACGTGATTTTTCTGAGTTTCAATAACTAGCATCACGACGGGTTTCGTCTAATTGCATCAAATAAAAAAGACGTTCTTCTTCAATCGAGATGTTATGGAGAAGTTTGACAACTAGTTTCAAATATGGGATCTCACATTCAATTGAAAAAATTGATTCGATACCTTATACTAACTAGAAAGGTGTGAACCCTGTGGTAGACTTAACGGATGTCCAATAGGACCACAATGCTGAGAAAAACATAGTGTGCCAATTTGACTTATGAATTCCTACCATCCGTCGAAGCATAGTAGTGAGGAATTTGTTGATTGCTTCAATCTAGCCATTCACCTGCGGATGGTAAGGTGTTGAGTTTTTATGGCGAATACCCAAATTCTCAGTGAGTTCAGACATCATGAAATTTCGAAAATGACTACCATGATCAGTAACGATAGCTTGAGGGACACCAAACCGAGTAATGATATGATTGAATATGAATAACGCTGTGTTTTCCCAGTATTATCAAATGTAGGCATCGCCTTGGCCATTTAGTGAAATAATCCACAACTACAATAATGTATCCATGCCCCCTGACTGAGTGAGGGTTACATGTCATGAAATCAATGCCCCATTTAGCGAATAGACCAACATAAACTACAGGGTGTAAGGGAGTAGGATGAGATCGAATCTTGTTGTTGTAGGTTTGAAAATTGTGACATTTCTGCACAACAATAATGCAATCTTTAAACAACGAAGGTCAAAAGTAACCAACTTGTAAGATCTTTTGGGTAGTGGAATGCCCAAACATATGATTGCCACATGCTCCAGAGTGACAGTCATTCAAAGATTTCTTAGCTTCATTGTAAGTGAGACATTTTCAAAAGATCAAATCAATACCATGGCGGTAAAGGGTATCCCCAAGGATAATGTATTGATGGGCTTGATACCATATATGATGGCAATCTGTACTAGAAAGATCAAGTCGAAAAGTTTGGGTCTGGATATAGATGATAATATATATGTACCATACGTTGTCATAACCGATCAGAGAAAGGGATTCGTCATGTAAGGAATCCTCTGCCACAGTCTTTGTCTCAGTAGAGGGAAGGTCACAGATCAAATCAACAAAAACCAAATATTTCTTTGACTTGGCATGCTCAAACTCCAAATCAAACTCCTGGAGAATAACTATCCATTTAGAGTATTCCCCCCCCCAGAAATTGTTGGGTAAGGATGTGTTGCATGGGGTTGCAATTGGAAATAAAAATGGTTCTACGTAATAAGATGTAGTGATGAAAACGTTGAACAACTGTCAAGGCCATTTTCTCGACATGTAAATATTTGGTTTCGGTGGTCGTGAGACTCCGACTCAAATAATATACAACATGTTCATCGTGTGAATCATCCTTTTTTACTAAAACCATAGAAATGGTAGATTCCGAAGCAACTAAGTACATGAAATAATCTCGACTATAATCAGGTGGAAACAACAGTGGTGTACGGGTTAAGGAAAGTTTTAAAGCTTCAAAATTTTTGTTTGCAATATCGTCCCATACAAAATCGTAACCTTTCTTCAGAAGCCAAGTAAATCCTTTCGTTAATTCATCATAGTTGAGAATAAATTAACGTAAAAAGTTTTCCTTCCCTTGCAAACTTTGGAGTTGGCGTAGTGTGGAAGGAGGAGGTAAATTAAGAATAGCCTCAATCTTCAAGGGGTCTACCCTAATCCCATGTATAGACACAATAAAACCAAGAAGATGTTCAGATTCTACACAAAAAACACATTTGCTAGGATTCAAACGTATGCGATAATAACGAAAGCGTAGAAAAATGGCCCGTAGATGTGTCAAGTGATATTGACGATGGATAGAATGCTTTGGTAGATCATCTAGACATAGCACGCTTAAAAGTTGCTCCAACGTTTTTTAGACCAGAAGGTAGATTTTGGTAGGTGAAGGTTCCCCAAGGGAAAATAAAAGTAGCCTTATGTTGATTCGTAGGTAAAATATTGTTTTGATTATAGCCGGAGAAACCATCCATCAAAGAAAAGATTTCACTTCTGGCACAATTGTCAACAATCTGTTCAACAAAAGGGGTTGGATAATTGTCTTTGGGACAATATTTTTTTATATCCCTATAATCGGCACAAACACGGATAATGCCTTGTTTCTTCGTAATGGGAACAATATTGGACACCCAATCCGTCAAAGCCACAGGATAGATAAAACTGTCTTTAAGAAGTTTTTCAACCTCAATCTTGATTGCAGCAGCCTTACGTGTGTGTACTGGGAGAAGTCTTTTCCAAACGGGTTTAGTGTCCAGGTATGTCTTAATCTCATGAACAATAATATTAGGATCAATACCAGGCATTTCTTTATAACTCCAGGCGAAAACATCATGAAATTCTTGGAAAAGGGATTTATATGTACGGACCTCATCAACAGAACATGAGGCACCGATATGAACATTTTCCACGAGTCTTGGATTGATCAAAATGTCAAAAGGGATGGTAGGGGAGATATTACTCAAATTCCCTTCATACAAAACATTGTGTGTAGGTTCAGGAATAGAGGAAATAACAACAACAGTAGACGGTGTCGAAATCTGTTAATAACTCTCTATGGTCTCAGGTTCTAGGAAGAGAATAGAACGATGATGCCCATCATACCATGGAGTTTCCTCCATATAAATTACCATCATGATGATCTCGTCAGTAGGAAAGAACACATGAAATGTTTGGGAGATGTATCACAGAGAGGAGGAGAAAAAGTGGTCCACTGAATAGCTTGATAAGCTTGTTCTACCGGACTTAAAGGCATGCAGCCAACATAACGAAGGCAATCACTAGGGTTAGGTACTATCCAAGGGTCATAATACTCAGGGGTTTCACTAACAAAATTCAATATCATATTGATCGAGGAGACAAAAGGAGAAGGAATATAGGGTGGAGGAATGGGGAAAGTACCCATTAACGTTGAATCTTTTAGAAGACCCACACCAACATTCTCATAACCGGGAGATGTTTTCAAGATAAAAGGGACATTGTTAGTACATGAATCATAATTAAAGAAGGCCATTTGATCGATAGTAATGACCTTTCCTTGGTGCAGGAAACATAACACATAGAAAAGGGTAGAAATAACTATGTGCATGTAGTCAATCTAGTTACGGACAAGTAGAAGGTTGTAATCAAGAGATGAATCAAAGACCTCAAACTTGACATTAACCTCTTTACCTTCTAACATAATAGAAAATGAAGGAATAACACCATAAGGTTTGAACCCTGTACCATTAAAAATCTTTAAGAGTATTGTGTGACTTGGTCAGGGAAGGAGAGCCAATGGATTTCCAACAAGTAACAAACATAACACAATTCGAGGCTCCTTTGTCAATATTGGTTCGACAAATATTCTTATTTTCCACAATAAATTGGATCTGAAATGCTAATTGAGGAGGAAGCCTTGGAATATGATCTTCCAAGTCAAAGATTATCAAATTAGTATCGGTAGGATAAATTATACCAATATCCTTTAACATCACCTTTCATGGAGCAGGACAACCTTGAAGGACTTCAAGAGCTAACATCGCAGAGGGTGCTTGTGTAAGGTCTTCTACAATACTGTAGTTTTGGGTAGCACGTGCGTGAGGATTAAAGGATGACTTTTGAACAATGCCCTTAAGAGGAGGACGAAGGATTGTATCTAGGCCTAGTCATTCGAGATGAAGAGGACCATTTGGAGGTGAAGTTGGTGGAGGAGGTTGAACCAACGGAGGTGGTGGATCATCCACTTTTTCTTTCGAAGGAGAATAATCTTCGGATCAAGTTTCAATTGCAACATCATTCATTTTGGAGTCACTAGTACACATAAGTATGTAAGACATGGTAGAAGGAGAGGGTTGGTCATGAATGACCAATTGGGCCTACCACTGAGAAGGGAAAGGTTGTGACAAGACGACGGGGGTAGAAGGTGTGTCAGTTCCTTGCAGGAACTTAGTAACCTCGGCACGTTGTGGAAAATATTTCGTGTAATGATCGTCACCACAGATAAGGAAATGGAAACTAGGATTACGTTTGTCTTTATCAACAATAGGTTGGTATTTGTTTTTTTCATATTGTGGATTATTATTTGTATTTTCCTTATTCCTACCCTTCCCTTTCTTTTTATTTTGATTTTTACTGGTAGGTGTAGATTGAATTGAATTGACGTTAGAGGTTTTACCGTGGGAAGGAGTCGGATTAGGAGTATTCTATACAGTAGAAGTAGTATATTTGGGATTGGTTTGACTACCTTTTTTAGATTGAGTCTTAGTGTGAAAAGTGCCAATCACGCCATCAACAACGTGGGAAGCTACCAGAGGTGTCAGGGTCGGATTCGTAGAAGGACGAGGATCATCAAGAATTAAGTGATATAGAGTATTCATTTGCGAATAAACAAGATCTAAATACTGAGCACAACTAATCACCCGCTCTTCAGTGACAAAACCACCCATGGAAACATCACGGGATACAGGACCAATAAGTGATTTAGTAAACCACTCGACCAACAGCTGGTCAGGAAGGGAAATTTTGATTAAACGTTATCTCCTCCTCCATTCATGAATATGATCATAAATGTGAGTGCAAGAGGATTGTTTGAAAGAACTCAAAATTTTAGTTCCTGTCTCGTAACGTATTGGAAATTGGTAATGCGTTAAGAAGGCCATGGCTAGAGTATTGAAGTTAGTAAATAAACCTTGTGGTAACTTAATGCACCATTTAGTTTCCGAACCTGTAAGAGTTCGTTCGAAAAGATGTAATATTATAGAGTCATCCATCAACGAGTTAGATGAACACCAAAGATGGAATGTCATGATGTGATTATTTGGGTCTTCTCCAGGTTGACCATCAAACTTAGAAATGTTAGATGTTAATTTGGAGTGTATGACGGGCTAATAAGGAGAATGAAAAATAGGATCATTCAAAATCCTAGATAAATACGGTAAATCCAAAGTAGCAAGAAAAGGAAACTGTCTATTAACTTGAGGAAACTGGTAGTTTTGAGGAGGTAATCCTCTAGGTATACCAGTAGCACCATAAGCAGTCTGCAAATAGTTATATAGTCTTGACAGATTCAGTGGTGGAGGTTTTTGAGCCACATAGCCAACAAAAGTTGGTTGATTAGGGAAGCTTCCTCGAAAAGGGGCATTATATTGAATATTTTGACCCCAAGTAGGATTCATATAACCTGGATACGGTTGCCCGATATTAGGGGGTACAAAATAATTAAATTGAGGATGTTTCCCCCAGACGGTTGTTGAATCCCTTGAAAAGGAAGATTCCAAGGTTGAGATTGTAACACAAGTATATTTTGTCCATAAAATGGGTTATGGCCTCCAACTTAAGATTGCCCCCCAACTTGATGTTTCCCCCCAACTTGAGGTTTCCCCCCAAGTTGAGGTTTACCTCCAACTTGAGGTTGACCTCTAATAGGAATATGAAAACTAGAAGCGAAAAAATGACTGGTGCCTCCAACTGGATTGGATCTACTAGGGCCAAGACGATTCGATCCTCTAGGTGA
>JZKD02S1647215.1:95227-105492 GCA_000966675.3 Picea glauca | reverse complement strand
TTTACTAATTGATTTTTGTACACCAAATTAGATAGCTATTTTTGCATGCATATTCTGGAGCAATGGAAATTAATTTCAAAATTCTACGGCATGGGTTTTGTGCATAAAATTCTTAGTTAGTCGACACTCGAGAAATTTCCCCAAAAAATGTGTGAGGTGTGTGGTACATGAGGTTCTTTGAAATCAAATTGCCCATATTTTTCTTTCATCGTCAGATGCCAGATCGACATCAATACATTTTACCTTTGCATAAGTGTCTAAATTAGCATCTATATATTTCCTTTGTTGGTGACTAGTTAAACTCAATTTGTAAACATTTTACTTGATGGTGATTATTAAAATCGACTCTCTTTCAAATGCTAGTCACTTAATATTTGACTTGGTCTCACCCTTTTTCGTATTCCCTTCCTTATTCGATTGAAAAACATCTTTTGGTCGACTCAACTAGAAGAAATTTGACTTGAGTAATTCAATTTCGGTCGACCCAACTTGCTTTAGCCTTGACCCAACTTGATTTAAGTTTACTTCGACTTCAACCTTTGGGGCAATTTAGTTTACTTTTTTCTTGGATCGACTCAACTCAGAAAAAAAATGATTTGAGTAATTAGATTTTGGTCGTCCTAACTTTCTTTGGTTGACTTGTATTTCCCGACTCAATTTTCTTTGACTTCAACTTTCGAGGTGATTTACTTCACTTCTACTTGGAATGACTCAATTTAGAATTAAACCGACTTGTGTAATTCAAATTTTTCCGTCCCAACTTGTTTTGGACGACTTGTATTTCCCGACTTTATTTTCCTTCAACTTCGACCTTTGAGGTGATTTAATTCACTTCTACTTGGACCAAATCAATTTAGAAGAAAACCAACTTGTGTAATTCGAATTTGGTTATTCCGACTTGTTTTGGTTGACTTATATTTCACGACTCAATTTTCCTTCAACTTCGACCTTCAAGGTAATATACTTCACTTCTACTCAGAATGATCTTTGACTTCTTCAACTTTGACTTCTTCTACTTATCCGACTTCGACCTTTGACTTCTTCAACCTTCCATCTCTTTGAGTTCAACCTTCGACTTTTTCAACTTTGACTTCTTCAACTTCTTGCTAAGATGTTTATACGAGACTTCTTGATACCTAATCCATTTTTTTTTACCTCGACCTTCGACTTTTTCAATTTCAACTTCTTCAACTTCTTGCTGATATGTTTATACCAGTCTTCTTGATATCTACTGCAATTTGTTTAACTTTGACCTTCGAATTTTTCAATTTCAACTTCTTCAACTTCTTACTGAGATGTTTATACCAGAATTCTTGATATATATTGCATTTTATTGAAAAAATCTACTTTGATCCTTTATCCTTGCATTTAGTTAGTCGAATTGACCCATTTAATTTTTTCAAATTGACTTAAGGTTTGAATGGTCAAAATAATTGTTTCTGACTCAACATAAGGCTTGACTAGTCGAAAATTTTCTTGCTGAGACTTTTATACCAGATTTCTTGATTCTATGACTTGTATGGATCCATATTGGATTCTCCATTTACCATTTTTGTCTGAACAATTTCTTCTTTTGTGCATGGATGTTAATAACACATTCCACCATAGACGATATTGCCACGAGAATGAGTTCATCAAGTTCATACAATATATTTAGTCAATATTATCCTTTTATTGACAATCAAGTCGGCTTCATAAAATTATGTCCAATATTAGCAATGCTTCTCAAACCAATCAATCAATGATACTTCAACTATCTATCAAGTTTGACAACAATGAAAACCAAATTTCTAGCAGGTGTGCTGATGGAGACGATGCTCGCACTGGTCCAAGACTACTTGTGGATGCAACCATATGGAACCTTCTTCATCCAACTCAAGGAGGACTAGTTTGAGTTTAGAACTTAGTTCCAATCACCTTCTTTAAGTAGGAGACATGAAAAATAGGATGGAGCTTAGAATGACTGGGTAGAGCTAACTAGTATTCCACTGATCCAACTCACTTGAGCACTATATAAGGACCATAAAATTTAGGGGCCATTTTCTGACAGTGTTAATCTTTGAGTGAATTCTTCTTATAAGGTTGCAGTCGAAGAAACACCTGGTCCCCTTTAACAAATTTACGTTCAGAATGACTTTGATCTTCTTGTTGCTTCATGTGATTATGATCCATGACCAAATTTTATTTGAGGGCACGAAGAATAGCCTCTTGGACTGTAATATTTTTGTAAACCTCCTAAACCTTCGAAACACCTGACATGTATGAGAGAATTGATGGTGTATTTTGGCCGTATATTGCTTCAAAAGGAGTCATGCGAGTAGCTGTATGGTAAGATGTGGTGTACCACCATTTAGCTATGGGTAACCACTAAGCTTGTTGATTTTTTCTCTCAGATGCAAAACACCTAAATATGTTTCCAAACACTCGTTGACAATTTTAGTTTGGCCATCCATTTTTGGATGATAGGTTGTGTTGAGATGCAATTGGGGGCCCTGTAGCTTGAACAATTCTTGCCAAAAATTGTTAGTAAAAGTGGAATCTTTGTCAGAGACAATAGAATGAGGCATGTCATGAAGCTTGAAGATATTATCCATGACTATTTGAGCCACTTTGGATGCAGTGAATGGGTTTTAAAGAGCACATAAATGAGGATATTTAGAAAGAGGGTCAACGACCACCATGATGACTGAATTATTTCTTGATTTAGGTAAGACAACAATGAAATCCATAGAAATATCTCTCTAAATAGTAGGGGCTATCGGAAGTGATTGGAGTGTGCCCAGAGCTTTGAATTTTTCTCACTTGTTGCATTGAAAAACCTCACATTTAGCCACAAAGGTGTGGATGTCCTGTTTCATACCATTCCAGAAAAAAAGAACATTTGACTCGTTCAAAGATTTTGGTAAACCCTGATTTCCTAGCCATGGGTGAAGCATGAAGCTTAGAAAGCATCGTGGATTTAAGTTGTGATTGATTTTTTAAATACAAACGAACTTTGTAGTGAAGCTCTGCATTGTGACAAGAGTACCCTAGAGATTCTAGAGAATTGTGTTGCAATTGGTTGATCATGCTAGAAATTTTGGGGTCTTGCAACAATTCTTGATGAACAGCTTGGAGCCAATCTGGTACAATGAAGGAGAGGGAGAAAAGGGACCCTTCTTCTTTATACTTCCTAGAAAGAGAATAAAAAACTAAATTTTCCTTTCCCTTCTGGTAAATGATCTCATAATCATAGCGAAATAGCTTGGTCACCCATTTTTTGTTAAGTTTTTACTATTGTTATTAGGTTATTTCCAAATTTCAACACTCCCCCTTAACAAGAAGGGTATTATAATGACATGACCCAATACGAAATCATCAAGAGAAGGAGAGGGAAACATCATCATCAACATCTGGAACACTGACTGACACATCTATAAATTATCAAAAGTTTTTCTCATCATCATTTACAACATGAAGCTAGAGTAACATCATCATGAACTTGAAACATCAACATCAATAGGATGAAGCCATAACAACAACATAATCAACATCATGAAGCTGGTACAACATCATCAACAACATGATGTTGAAAAAACAACATAATCAACATGTGGCAACAGAATGGTGCACGTGCATCAACAAAAAAATGTGTGGTGCTCTGACAGACCGTCCTGACTAGACCTTCGAGATCTTCCCAGGAATCATAAGACTCCATAGGATATAAAATCCTAACAAGTGACCACGTGGTACTCTCATAGACCGTCCTTACCAAACCTTCGGGATCTACCTAGGAATCATAAGATTCCCTAGGATATAAAATCTTAATGGAACTACCACTATTGACCACAACTGGAATATACATGCATAGGTACTCTAACATATCATCCTTACCGAACCTTCAGGATCTTCTCAGTGATGATCAATCTCCTAGGATATAAAATCCTAACAGAGCTACTCATTGTTGGCCAGGATACCATAGTATCATCAACATCACTCCCCCTTTTGAGGGAGGTCCTTTCGGACAAGACCAAGATTGTCTTGGAAGTACTCAAACTTCACATGAGATAGAGGCTTGGTCAACACATATGCAACCTCCTCATCTGTGCCAACAAATTAGAGTTTTATGGCTCTCCTCTGCACCATATAACGAATGTAGTGATACTAGATCTTTATCTGCTTCGATTTATCATGGAACACTGGGTTATTCGTCATCTTTATACAACTTTGGTTATCACATAGAATCATGGTGGATTCCATATCCAGACCGAACAAACCTGTCAACAACTTATGAATCCATATGGATTCACAATTGGAGAAACATGTGACAATCTATTCTTCTTCTATCGTGCTAAGAGCAATACTGGATTGCTTCCTGATTTTCCATGAAGTCATGGATGACCCCAAACTGAAACAACATCCTGAAGTGCTCTTCCTATTTGAATAAATTCCAGCCCAATGTGGATCAATATAACCATATAGTCTGAAGTCATGATCTCTAGTATAAAAGAGACCATAATCCAATGTACCCTTAAGGTATCTCATCACATGATTTTCATCTACAAGGTGAACACGTCTAGGCTCCACTAGATACTGACTCAAGGTGTTCACAACAAATCATATATATAGCCTGGTATTCGTCAGATACATCAATGATCCAATAATATGTCTATATAGAGTAGCATCAACCAACTCTGACGAAGTATGAACAAGTGTTACACATTATTTTCGTCATCCCTATGACTGTTAATGATGTAAACCTATATATTTCCTTCAGAGGGGTCAATGGCCTGAGTTCCTGAAGAAAGAAGGGAGAAGAACTTTTCCTAAGAAAAGAAGTTGCATTTTCCTTTGTAAAAACCCTATAAAAAAGAAAGTTTGTAGGCTGCATTATAGCTACGGTGCGAGAATGCCTGATTCTCACAGGTTGCACCATATCTGGGTTGCGAGAGGTTCACAGGTTACACTATAAGTAGGGTGCGAGAATGCTTACACGTGGGAAAAACGAGCGTTTTCTCGAATCTTCTAGAAGGAGAAACTTCCATGGTGAGGTGGCATCCGAATGGTTTGGATCTTACTCACTTTCATGATTTAGTGGGATCATCCTAACCTCCTCACCTTATCCTCTTCAGCTTATAAAAGGAGAGGAGCTCTCATGGAGAAAGGCTAAGTTGGATTTGGCTTGGAATTATTAGCTTGGTTGGAGTGTCTTTGAGTTTTGCCTTTGTCAAGATAGATTGTGAATATTATCAGATCTATGCTTTTATAATTCTTGGAGTGGAAGTATGTGGGGAATGAAGGACAGTTGGAAGGGACCTTATGACATCAAGGCCATGGTTGTAATATCTCTTTCACATTTTATATGATACAATAATATGATTCTTTCCTATAAAGCTTGTTGTGTTTTATTGTATGATTCCTTGATCACATACATAGGCTTATATTGATTTTATGTTATTACTATCACTTTCGCTGGTTTCGTTCTTTTGCAAGATCATCATTGTATGAGTGTTGGAATGGAGCTAGGACGATGATAGCAAGAGGAAGCGACGTTTAAATGGTATGTCACCTATCCCTTTTTAGTTAGTAAATTCAATATTTAAAACTTAAGGAAAGCGTCATGTTCTGGTGTGTTTTGTTCTAGATCTAGGGAGATCAGTTAGTGTCTGCACCTACCGATTTATCCAATAACAAAATTGCTTGATTTATGGTCTCTGAGTCTGTGGGAAATCCATCAAGACTCTCTGGAAAATTTTTGTCCTTTTTCCAATTTTTTCTTGATTACAAACCTTCTCCCATTGTACCTCTCTGTGGCCTGCGAGAATCAATGATGTTCGCACCCTACTGTTCAGTTCAGTGTGACCTTCTCACACCCTACCTGTATCTAGACTACGAGAATCCCTAATTCTCGCACTGTACCCAACTACCAGGCTGCGAACTCATTTGTAAAAGTTTTGGATTAGGTCTTCCTATCTTTTTGATGCCCAGTTTTTCTTGGATCAGCTGGATTGAACTTTTGGAGCCTATATTGATCTATTTACAGTCTGCTTGACATTCTTTGAGTTTCTTTTAATCATATTTTCTTTGTTTGGTTTTGAAGGATTAGTCTCTTTCTTTGAGTATATTTCAATTACAAAGTGTGTGTTTTCTTTAGAATTGTTTAGGGAAAGTTCAGATTTCTTCTGAATAGTTTGCTTTAAAAGAAAACTTTTAGTTTGGGTTTCTTTGTTTTAACAAAGTTCATTATTGCTTTTAGTGAATTTTTTGAAACAAAAAGATTTAATTTCTTTCTTTATATTAGATTGGGGGCATCCTTGCATTTGAAGTAGCGAAATTGCATGATTCTTGGCATTTTTTGGTGTACAGTACCTTTTTCTCATTTCTTGAGAATCTTGATATTGATGAGTTCAATATATTTTGGGACATTGTGTATATGGGAATAATAAATGTTTTCTCCTTCTCGTAGCATAGCTTTCATCGAAATGAAAAGATTTCATATTCATCTCTTTGCATAACTTTTGAGTCGGTCAAAACACCATATTGTTCACGCCATTTTCCTATTGAGTAACAACAACCATAAAATAAAGCGCTTATAAAAAACTGATTAGACATTTTTATATTTTCTGGTATCAAACCTACATTAGATTAGTCGTAGGGCTTTGGAATAGGTGTGAAAGATAACTTTCCAAAGCTGCAAACAAACATAGTATCTTGTTATAGGGAGAGTTAAATCCACTTACTACATTTTGTTCTGGGAAGCCCTTATAACACAAGGGTCAATCACGAGGTCGCATTGAGACTGATAGAGTTACTCACCCTACTTTGTTGGTCTTGGTGTAAAGATTATGTGTATTATGGGGGTCGCTTGAGAGGTATACCCACAATGATGAGTGGAAGCCTTTCAAGTTGATTTCGGGATAGATACCCTTCCCTTGCACATGGATTGGACTATCGACTGTTTCCCTAGGAATCACTTTAGTGATTGGTAACCTTAGTGGCCTATCTTTTTAGGGTCTTTACACAAGGTGACTGTGGAGGGGCAAGTCTTCATGGTACCTGGAATCGATGTTGGACAAACTCACTTGGTCTTCTTGGAGGGTATACCCACGATTATGTGTGGGAGCTTACACCAGGGTGTAAGTATGTTAAGCAGGTCGCATAACTTTTCCACCCACTCTATCTTATCCCCTTCTTAATTTGTTCCCGCGATGTTGGACTTCATCACCAACTAGTGAGCTCATTGCGAGAAGGTTTTGTTTGCTTCCTTGCTTACTAGATTTTTAGTGTGTGTTGTTTATTTTCCCTAGCAGACTCTAAGTTGGATCTTTGTTTTAATGGCGTCAGTTCCCGAAATGACCAATGAAGGAACCCCTTCTCTAGGGGAACCTTTTGTTTTTCCTTCTTATGGAAACATTGCACCTCCTCACATCGCTACTTTGAGCCTTCCAGGTATCACAATTGGATTATCGGTATGGTTGTTTTCCACTCAGGTAATCCTGAATGTAGTTAGTGCTTCAGTCACAAGCACTTCCCCCCAAGAGCATCAACCTCATGTTCATCCTTCACCTTCTTCACCAGTAAGGTCTTCTTCGCTTTCTTTGCTTGCAAGGTCACCTTCCATTTCATCTTCTTCGTCGAGTGAAAGTTCTAAAGCTAGTAACCTGGTGAATAAGAAGAAGAAGAAAAGAAAGAATAAGAAGAAGAAAATTAAGAAAGGATCCAAACTTCCAACCACTGTCAAACATGTTGAAAAACAACTAGTTACTATTAATCGTGCTGGGAGTGTTGATGATGTCAAGATCACCCAAACAACTCGTAATCCCAAGTACCCTTGCAAGCTTTGTAAGGGTAGCCATATTCTTAAGGATTTCCCTGGTCTATCCAAGGTTATAGAAGCTTGGTTTACACATCCTCGCCAACCTGTGTCATTAGCCTCTAAACAACATGTTGATGACCTCCCGTCAACTAGTCAAGATACCATTGAAAAGAAGAAAAGTAGAGTCAAGTTCCCATGTATGTTATGCAAAGGGAGTCATCTAACTCACCTTTGACCTCATATCGAAGAAGCCTTGAGAGTCGAAATTCCTGGAAGACATACCTGTTTCACAGCCTCAACTTCTAGCCGCTTATCGCAAGCTTACTCTTGACCCTCCTATAGTTGATGGAATGATCCCTCTGGTTCCCCCGTCGGTCAGTTTGGTTGATCAAGTGGTCAATCTGGTCACGTCCTTAATTGAACCAGTTGACAAAGTGGTCGATCCAATCCCACTCTCCTTTTAGAGAGTGTTAACAAAGTGGTTGATCTGATCCCATCGTCGGTCGATCCCACTCTCCCTTTAGAGAGTGTTAACAAAGTGGTTGATCCGATCCCATCGTCGGTCGATCCCACTCTCCCGTTAGAGAGTGAAATCCAAGCAGTCGATCCATTTCTATCTGTCGACCCCATTCTCCCCTTGGAGAATGAAACCCAAGTGGTCGATATGATCTCTCCATCAGTCGATCCTACTCTCCCGGTAGAGATAAACCTGATACTGCTCATGTTTTTATCGTTGATATAGAATCTACCATGCCGGTGGGCATTCCTCCTTCTCCCGTGGAACCCCCTCCAAGTTATGAGGCCATCCATTTTGATTGGGGTATACTAACTGGAGATCGTCTTCCCTCTCACATTTCTTTCCAGATTACAGTATGGTTTTTTGGTCGAGACGTTCCTCAGACACTGATAGATGAAGGTGCATCCATTAGTATTTTGTCCTCTTTTGCTTGGCAAGCTTTGGGTTGTTCTCCACTTGCGTCGGTTACGCAAAATCTGTTAGCTTTTAACAGAAGAACCAGTCAACCTTTAGGGACCCTTCCTCAGTTTCCTGTGACTTTGGGAAGGAAAACTGTCTTTATTGACTTCATGGTAGTCCAAGACCCCTTGGATTTTGCTTTACTCCTTGGGCGAGATTATGTCTATGCCATGAAAGATATTATGTCTACTCTCTTTCGTGTGATATATTTCCCTCACAATGGATGAGTTGTAACTGTTGATCAACTTTCATTCGTTGACCCCGCATGGATTGCCTCCTTGAATGGTTCTTATATGTAGATGGTATCGCCCCCGCCACAGGTCAATTATGTGGCCTTTTCGCCCATGGATGCAACTTTTGATGACTTAGATCCAGTATTTGATATGGTGATCTCTTCGATAGAGCCTGATCTCTTTACTCCTGTCGTGACCCTCAGCATGTTGTCCTTCCAAAGTGTGTTTCTTCCTTCCAGTGAAGACCTCTTGGAATCCATGACCGTATTTTGTCCCTTGACATGGTGTCCTTATGGAGCATTGTCCTCTTGGAATCCATGATCAAGAAGACTTCGAGGATGGTTTTTTGTTTCCTTGAGGCAACCTCATTAAAAAATGAAACATAAGTCTATGAGCATGATTTTCTGATTTCAAGCTCATTAAAAAATGAAACCAGACTTGAGCATAGTTTTCTAATTTCAAGCTCGTTAAAAAATGAAACCACTTACGAGGATAGTTTTTTCTTCTCTGTGGAACCCTCGTTAAAAAATGAAACAGAGGTTACGAGCATAGTTCTTCTTTCTGTGTCAAGATCGTTAAAAAATGAAATAGTGTTCCCCCTCTCTATTTGAGTCAAGTCCTTCGTCTAGTATTTGAAGCTTTATTTCATTCTCCTTTGTAGTTGGATGAAACGAAGCTTGGGGGGCATTTGCCTCAGCCTCTAGACTTCATGCTAAAGTTGAGCCGCTAGCTTCTTAAGTTGGGGGCTAAGTACCAACCATGTGAATTCATGGATTATGCATTGGGAAGTTCAAGCATAGTTTTTACTTTGGTTCAAGCTTGTGTAAAAATGAAACCACCTACCTCAAGCATAGTTTCCTCTGGTTCAATCTTGTGTAAAAATGAAACCAGGTTCAAGCATAGTTTCCTTTGGTTCAAGCTTGTGTAAAAATGAAACCAGGCCCAAGCATAGTTTTGTTTAGTTTTTAAGCTTGTGTAAAAATAAAATCTATCCCAAGCATAGTTTTGTTGTGTTTTAAAGCTTGCATAAAAATAAAAGCAATCTCGAGCTTAGTCTTTGTTCTTTCTCATGCTCGTAAATACATGAGAATAAGTTAATGACCTTAGTTTTTGTTCTTTCTCGTGCTCGTAAATATGTGAGAATGCAACCGAGTATACTTTTATCACTTTTTCAGACTCGTAAAGGTTATATGAAAAAGGAACCCACTGGAGTTCCCTTTAAGCTCTTTTTAGACTCTCTAAACATGAAAAGATTGCCGAG
>JZKD02S1647215.1:31774-44737 GCA_000966675.3 Picea glauca | reverse complement strand
CCAATGTTTCAGTTGCACCTAATACTTTGGATGTCAATACACCACCCACACATCAACCTCATGTCGACTTTTCACCTTCTTTGTCCATCAAGTCTCCTTCCATTTCTCCTTCTTCGCCTAGTAAAATCTCTAAAGCAAGCAACCAGGTTGATCAGAGGAAGAAGAAACGAAAAGAGAAGAAGAAGAAGAACCCGAAAAGGACAAAGACCCCAACAACATTAGATGTTGGCTTTAAGCAACTAGTTACTGTTAATAGTACTGGGAGTGTTGATGAGGTCAACAAGATTAAAATGAAGAATCCGAAACCCAAATTCCCTTGCAGCCTTTGTAAGGGTGACCACTTTCGGAGGGATTGCCCCGGTCTTACTTAGGTCTTAGAAATGTGGTCCTCCATGTCATCGGCCTCTGTCGGTCATGTCGATGATATCCCGTCAACTAGTGATGTTAAGGTTCTGTAAGAAGAAGAAAACTGTCAAGTTCCCTTGCATGTTATGTAAAGGTGATCATTACTCTCACCTTTGTCCTTGTATGGATGAGGCTTCTTCTCTTTTGGAAAAACTTCAACTTCCAAAAGGTTATCGTAAGCTTTCCCCTAACCCATCATTGGTTGATGGACTGGTCAATATGGTTCCATCCCCGGTCAGTCCGGTTGATCAGGTAGTCAATCTAGTTTCCTCCTCGATTGAACCACGAACCCAAGTAGTTGATCCAGTTCTGTCATCGATCAACCCCGCTCTTGATCAAAGAGTGACACCAAAGTGGTCAATCTGTTTTCATCCTCAGTCCATCCCACTCTCCCATTAGAGAGTGACACCAAAGTGGTTGATCCATTTCCACCCGTCGACCCCATTCTTCCCTTGGAGAATGAAACTCAAGTGATCGATTCGATTTCACCATCGGTCGATCCCATTACTCCATTGAGGAATGTCAAAGTGACTGATCCAGTCCCTTCCTCAGTCAGTCTCACTCTTCCTCTGAAGAGTGCCTGTGAGGTTGATCTGATCCAATCATCGGTCGATCCCACTCTCCCTCTAGAGAGTAAACCTGATACTGCCCACATTTTTCTCGTTGATACAGACTCTACCGTACCGGGGGGCATTCCCCCTTCTCCTGCGAAACACCCTCCAAGTACTAAAGCCATCCTTTTTGATTGGGGTGCACTAACTGGACCTCGTCTTCCCTCTCACATTCCTTTCCAGATTAAAGTACAGGTTCGTGGTCGGGACGTTCCTCAAACGCTGATAGATGAAGGTGCATCCATTAGTATTTTGTCTTTTGTTGCTTGGTATGCTTTGGGTTGTTCGTAGCTTGCACCGGTTACACAGAATTTGTTAGCTTTTAACATAAGAACTAGTCAACCTTTAGGGATCCTTCCTCAGTTTCCTATAACTTTGGGAGGGAAAACTATCTTTATCGATGTCATGGTAGTCCGAGACCCCTTGGATTTCGCTTTACTCCTTGGGTGGGATTATGTCTATGCTATGAAAGCTCTTGTATCCACCCTTTTCCATGTGATATCTTTCCCTCACGATGGAAGAATTGTGACTATTCATCAACTTTCATTCATCGGCCCCAACTGGGTTACCTCCCTAAGTGGTTCCTATATGCAGATAGTATCACCCCCGACGCATGTCAATTATGTGGCGTTGTCTCCCATGACCTCAACTTTCGATGATTTGGATCCGGTAGTTGACATTGTGATCTCTTCGGTAGGGTTATTCAAGCCTGATCTCCTTCCCCCTGTCATGACCCTCGACATGTGTTCTTTCCAGAGTGATTGTCTTCCATCCGGCGAAGATCTCTTGGAAGCCATGACCGAGTTTTATCCCTTGCCATGGTATCCTTCCAGAGCGTTATCCTCTTGGAAGCCATGATCAAGAAGCAACCACGAGCATAGTTTCTCTTCTCTGTGGAAAGCTCGTTAAAAAATGAAATAGAGGCCTTGAGCATAGTTATTTTCCTGTGTCAAGCTCATTAAAAAATGAAATAGTCACCTCTCTTGAACCTTCTTTTCATTCACCTGTATCCTTTTTCTCCATCTAGCACAGAAATTGGTGACAACCTCAAAGTCAGTGAATGAATTGAAGCTTTGGGGGCATGTGTCCAGCCTTTGATGATCATTCTACAGCTAAGCCACTAACTTTCAAGCTGGGGGCATATCGAGCTTAGTCTTTGTTCTTTCTGGTGCTTGTAAATACATGAGAATGCATCCGGGTAGACTTTTATCTCTTTTTCGGACCTGTATGGATACACGAAAAAGGAACCCCCTGGAGTCATATTTAAACTCTTTTTAGACTCTCTAAATATGAAAAGATTGTCGAGTGACCTTGCTTCCTTTCACACTCGTTAAAAGGTTTGAAAGGGCGCCTTTCAAGCGATAGTTTATCTCTTTTTCGGTCTCATTAGACTACTGTACGAAAAAGGAACTGAGAGAGTTCTCTTTTAAGTGTTTTTCGAGACTCTATAATCATGAAAAACATTTGAGTTTTCTATCTTTGGACTCACTAAAACACACATCGATAGGCCCATACGGGATCGAACCCTTACTTCTTCCAATTCGTTAAACAAAGGAAGAGGAACTTACCGAAGGTGAGTTATATCGAGCATGTGTTATCCTCCTCGAGCTCATTAAATCAAAAAGAGGTACTCGTCTATCTGGATGGGGGAAAATTTGAAAGAAGAAAGCAAAGTAGTCTCTTGAGAACATTACCAAGTAATTCTTAGAGTCGCCCTTGAACACGACACTTTGTCATTTGCACACATTATAATCTGCTGAAACTCTGCACTGAGCCAATCCTTTGAGTTTCTTTCACTCCTTTGGGTCGCCTGATGTAAGTCATAGTATCCACTGCATCATCAATTTTTGGTCCATGTCATGTTTTTGCTATTGTTCCTAAGTGTTCAAGGGAAGTATCCGCCTCTGGAGACAACCATCACAAATATCTTGTCTCAAAACCCGTGTCAGTCCATGTTCATTTGATCTACCAATTATATCTCTGTGTTCGTTTTGTATCGTTGATGGGGGATACATCAAGGCCCTCCTTTGAAAAGCCTATTCCTGTCGACTTCAACACATTATCCAGGAACTAGACTTAGAAACTAGTTAGTACTTTGGGACTTGCATGCCTCAATGGAAGGCCTCCTCACGTTCGACAATAGGTTTACATCATTGACCTCTGATCAGATGATTCCACGGATGTTCGACTCTAGCTCATCCATTCACATTCGTTGGAATGTACTAGGGTACCTCTAGAATCATTGACATTAATGGTGATCTCCCTCGCGCTTGTTAACGGTTTACATCATTGACCGGTAATCAAGTGGTTTCTGCCATTTTCGACATCAGGACATCTATTCACATGGTTATATTTGTACTACATCAGGATTGGTAAGAAGACCCTGGGCTGAGTGATCACTTTGATATGTACTTCGCCCAGGTTGCGATGGAGTTTCTCTTGAACAATGACACATATACTGTTACATAGATCCACTTTGTATTGGTCGTGGCTATGTCTTTTCATCTCGTAGATCCATTGTGTATTCTTCATGGCTACGATCAGTTCATGTCATAAGAGTATAGATCCGAAGTGTATTTTCAGTGGCTATACCTTTTTATCAATACAATTATGGATCCGCAGTGTATTTTATGGCAGCCATATCTTGCAAGTCTTGATCACCCAAGCATAGATATGCCTGCCTTGGGTTTGAAACATGTCATAGTATTTGTTGGATGTTTGTGTGCATCTTTTGTCAAGTTCTCTTCATCTATACCCTTGCTTGAAAGTCTACAAAGCATTTCCATTATCAGTTCCTATCTTCTAACTTCATACTTTGGGGGGCAATCTGTTACACGTCAAAATTACTCACTTTGATAGTGTCACAAGTGTCATCATTACAAAGGTCACAAGTGTTGCAAGTGTCAGGGAAGCATACTTCCATGATGCCTATGTCGTGCCTATAACGACATGAGAAGGACAATTGAAACACCTCAAACATTTGATTTGGAAGAGGAGAAATGACTCAGTAGGCTTACAAACCTTTTTCCATCTAAACTCACCTCAAAAACTGAGCTTTTAAAGGAGAGCGCTCCCCTATACCTCTTTTGGGAGCCCCGACACTCCCCCTTACACTGTCTGGGAGCGTTATAAAGCTCCTCTGGCCCTTTTGAGGGAGTGCTATAGATTTTGAGAGTGCTGGTTGCTTTAGGAGCGATGGCGCCCCCCTTAAGCCTACTGGGGAGTGCTACAACGCTCTGATGGCCCTTTTGAGGGAGTGCTACCTATTATGGGCAGTAGTTAAGTTGTTGAGATGAATGGGGGATTGATCCTTTAATTCTTGGAAGGCAGTTGGATTCGAATCCCTAGTCCAGCCATGTTCTTAGGGTAGATCCTCAACTGAAGGAGGAAAATCCTCAACTTTCCCAAGGATATCTCAAGTGGTTAAAGCCTCTCCAAGGCTATATAAGAAAGCTTTGTAATGGTGAAAGAGGGGACTGAAAAGAGAGAATCACACCAAACTTATGATCTCATAAGTGGTGCTGGAACAGAGATGATTGGGAAGTAAGAGACCTATAATCTCATAGGGAGAAATCGGTGAAGCTATCATCATTCAGATCGTGGATCGTTTGAGAAAGGGGTAGACAAGGAGGACTTGACGAAACTACTGCAATTCATCCATGGCTGTAAGCAATTTTTTGTCCTCATTAATATAATTTGTTTGGCCTGTTTCTTTCTAGTTTGTGTCTGATCTTACATGAAATTATCGTTGATAGATAGATCTGTTTTCAAGATAATATCAATAGAGTAGGAAGTGGTCGTACTTTTTTTGTCTACAGGGCTCATCGAGGAGCAAAAGATTGGAGCTCAACTCGGAGTGTGCAGGGACAAACGACGATAAAAAGGTACTTTTGTTCTCCTTCCTCCTAAGGCATTAGTTTGTATAGATTTGAAAGGAAATAAATGTCCACATTAAGCACTTTCTGTCTTAGATTTTAGGGTCTCCAGCCTTTGATGATCATTCTAGAGCTAAGCCACTAGCTTTCAACCTGGGGGCATACCGAGCTTAGTCTTTGTTCTTTCTCGTGCTCGTAAATACATGAGAATGCATTCGGGTAGACTTTTATCTCTTTTTCGGACTTGTATGGATACACGAAAAAGGAACCCCCTGGAGTCATCTTTAAACTCTTTTCAGACTCTCTAAATATGAAAAGATTGTCCAGTGACCTTGCTTCCTTTCACACTCGTTAAAAGGTTTGAAAGGGTGTCTTTCGAGCGATAGTTTATCTCTTTTTCGGTCTCGTTAGACTACTGTATGAAAAAGTATCTGAGAGAGTTCTCTTTTAAGTGTTTTTCCAGACTCTATAATCATGAAAAACCTTCGAGTTTTCTGTCTTTGGACTCACTAAAACACACATCGACAGGCCCATACGGGATCAAACCCTTACTTCTTCCAGTTCTTTAAACAAAGGTAGAGGAAATTACTGAAGGTGAGTTATATCGAGCATGTGTTATCCTCCTCGAACTCATTAAATCAAAAAGAGGTACTCATCTATCTGGATGGGGGAAAATTTGAAAGAAGCAAGCCAAGCAATCTGTTGAGAACATTACCAAGTAATTCTTGGAGTCACCCTTGAACACGACACTTTGTCATTTGCACGCATTATAATCCACTGAACCTCTACACTGAGCCAATCCTTTGAGTTTCTTTCACTCCTTTGGGTCACTTGATGTAAGTCACAGTATCCACTGGATCATCAAGTTTTGGTCCATGTCATGTTTTTTCTGTTGTGCCTCAGTGTTCAAGGGAAGTATCCGCCTCTAGAGACAGCCATCACAAATATCTTGTCTCAAAACCCATGTCAGTCCATGTTCATTTGATCTACCAATTATATCTCTGTGTCCATTTCATGTCGTTGATGGTGGATACATCAAGGCCCTCCTTCGACGAGCCTATTCCTGTTGACTTCAACACATTATCCAAGAACTAGACTTAGAAACCAGTTAGTACTTTGGGACTTGCATGCCTCAATGGCAGGCCTCCTCATGTTCGACAGTAGGTTTACATCATTGACCTCTGATCAGATGATTCCACAGATGTTCGACTCCAGCTCATCCATTCACATTTGTTGGAATGTACTAGGGTACCTTAGGAATCATTGACATTAATGGTGATCTCCCTCGCACTTGTTAACGGTTTACATCATTGACCGGTAATCAAGTGGTTTCTGCCATGTTCGACATCAGGACATCTATTCACATGGTTATATTCGTACTACTTCAGGATCGGTAAGAAGACCATGGGCTGAGTGATCACTTTGATATGTACTTCGCCCAGGTTGCGATGGAGTTTCTCTTGAACAATGACACATATATTGTTACATAGATCCACTTTGTATTGATCGTGGCTATGTCTTGTCATCTCATAGATCCATTGTGTATTCTTCATGGATACGATCAGTTCATGTCATAAGAGTATAGATCCGAAGTGTATTTTCAATGGCTATACCTTTTTATCAATACAATTATGGATCCGCAGTGTATTTTATAGCACCCATATCTTGCAAGTCTTGATCACCCAAGCATAGGTATGCCTGCCTTGGGTTTGAAACATGTCATAATATTTATTGGATGTTTGTGTGCAGCTTTTGTCAGGTTCTCTGCGTCTATACCCTTGCTTGAAAGTCTACAAAGCATTTCAGTTATCAGTTCTTGTCTTCTAACTTCATACTTTGGGGGGCAATCTATTACACGTCAAAATTAATCACTTTTATAGTGTCGTAAGTGTTGTCATTACAACGGTCACAAGTGTCACATTTTTCTCACAAGGTCACAAGTGTCACATGTTGCTCACAAGTCTCACAGGTGTCAGGGAAGAATACTGCCATGATGCCTATGTCGTGCCTATAATGACATGAGAAGGACACTTGAAACACCTCAAAAATTTGATTTGGAAGAGGAGAAATGAGTCAGCAGGCTTATAAACCTTTTTCCATCTAAAAGCACCTCAACAACTAAGCTTTTGAAGGACAACGCTCCCCTATACCTCTTTTGGGAGCACCGACACTCCCCCTTACACTGTCTGGGAGTGTTATAAATCTCCTCTGGCCCTTTTGAGGGAGTGCTATAGATTTTGAGAGCGCTGGTGTCTTTAGGAGTGATGGCACCCCCCTTAAGCCTACTGGGGAGCGCTATAGTGCTCTGATGGCCCTTTTGAGGGAGCGCTACCTATTCTGGGTAGTAGTTAAGTTGTTGATATGAATGGAGGAAGGATCATTTCATTCTTGGAAGACAGTTGGATTCGAATCCCTAGTCCTTCCATGGTCTTAGGGAAGATCCTCAACTAAAGGAGGAAAATCCTCAACTTCCCCAAGGATATCTCAAGTGGTTAAAGCCTCTCCAAGGCTATATAAGCAAGCTTTCTAATGGTGAAAGAGGGGACTGAAAAGAGAGAATCACACCAAACTTATGATCTCATAAGTGGTGCTGGAACAGAGATGATTGACAAGCAAGAGACCTCTGATATCATAGGGAGCAATCGGTGAAGCTATCATCATTCAGATCATAGATCTCTTGAGCAAGGGGTAGACCAGGAGGACTTGACGAAACTGCTGCAATTCATCCATGGCTGTAAGCAATGTTTTGTCCTCATTAATATAATTTGCTTGGCATGTTTCTTTCTAGTTTGTGTCTGATCTTACATGAACTTATCATTGATAGATAGATATGTTTTCAAGCTAATATCAATAGAGTAGGAAGTGGTCGTACTTTGTTTGTCTACAGGGCTTGTCAAGGAGCAAAATATTGGAGCTCAACTCGGAGCTTGCGGGGACAAACGATGATAAAAAGGTACTTCTGTTCTCCTTCCTCCTCATGCATTAGTTTGTATAGATTTGAAAGGAAGTCAGTGTCCACGTTAAGCACTTTCTGTCTTAGAGTTTGGGGTCTAGCTCTTTGAGGCAATCTACCTGTCCGCAGGAAGATTTTCCTACAACACTCATGACTTGGAATTGGCATCCATAGTGCATGCCTTGAAGGTGTGGCGACACTATCTCATGGGTAAAATATTTGAGCTAAAGATAGACCATAGTGGTATGAAGTAACTATTTGGACAACCAATTTAAATGTAAGACAAACAAATGGTTAGAATTCCTTAGTGAGTATGAATTTGACATAAAACATATCGTAGGAAAGGATAATGAGGTGGATGATGCATTGAGTAGGAGAGTAAATGAGATTCATGCTACAATTGTTAGCATGCACAAATCTGATTTGTGCGACAAAATTTTAGAAGTTTCCAAATCATATCTTCGCTATGTGGACATAAAGATGAATTTACAACAAGGTATGTTACAATAGAAGTTGGAAAGTTATGAGCTACGAGAGGATGTAATCCTCATGTATAGATGCAGAGTCTATGTGTTGAAAGATCATGAGTTGAAAAGAATGATATTGTCATAGATGCATAAGGTTCCTTATGTTGGACATCCAGGTTACTTGAAGACAATTGTTACAGTCAAGAAGAAAACATATTGTCCAAGTATGAAAAAAGAAGTTGTTGATTTTATTGCAATATGTATTGAATGTCATAAGGTTAAGGCTGAGCACAGACATCCAACTCATTTGGTGCAACCCTTTCCAATTCCCGAGTGGAAGTGGGAATATGTGACCATGGATTTCATAACTAAGTTCCCTAGAACCACTAAGAAACATGATTCTATTATGGTGGTGGTGGACAAGCTTACTAAAGATTCATATTTTATTCTAGTGAAGTCAACACACAAAGAAGATAACATTGTTGAAATATACATGCGAGAAACTGATAAGCTACATGGTAAACCTAATACAATTTGTGTCTGACAGAGACTACACTCTCACCTGAAACTTTTGGAAAGGGATATTCAATGGATTTGGGACAAATCTGAATTTCAACACAAAATATCACCCCGATTTAGATGGACAAACATAGAGGGTAAATCGGGTGATTGAAGACATGATGAGGATGTATGTCATGGAAAAACCATCCAAGTGGGAAGAATACCTTCACTTGGTAGATTTTAATTACAATAATGGGTATCAAGAATCTTTAAAGATGAGCCCATTTGAGGCACTTTATGGAAAAAAATTCAACACACCATTAAGATGGGACAATCCAATAGACCGTGTGGTGGTGGGGCCAAATATTCTTTGGGAAATGGAAGAGAACATGGTAAAGATAAGGTAGAATTTAAAGGTTGCACAGGACAAGCATAAATGTTTCACAGATAAAGGTAGAACCCACATATATTTTAAAGTGGGCAACCGTGTGTTTTTGAAAATGAAAGCCAGGCGCAGTTCCCTGAAGTTGGGGAATTGTTGTAAGTTGGCATCACGCTATTGTGGGCCATTTGAAATCAGGATTGGTCATGTTGCATATATCATTGCATTTCCTGCATCCTTGTGTATTCATAATGTTTTCCATGTGTCATTTGTTGGACACACCTACCACACTGAGAGAGGGGGGTGAATCATTGTAGGGATCTTTTTACTCCTTTTCAAAAATACCTTAGTTAAAAATCACCATTTACTCATCATTCATTACTTTCATTTATAACAATTTGTATGTAAACATATATCAGTAGAAAATATCATCAATAATCCATCACCAGAAGGAACACAAGGAACATAAGATATATGTACAAGTTTCTTTTATATTATGAACTACAATCCTTGGTGATTTTTTCAGCAAAAACTGAAAAGAGCAACAACTCCACAAGAGCACCAACTCTCAATGCAAGACTCAACCTAAAAATATCAGGATCAACTGAGAAGAGGAATCAATCCTCAATAGATACCAATATGGCAATAGGTACGTGGCATGTTTATACTACAACCTGGATATGTACATGACCTGCCTATACTACAACATGTGCATGTACACGCCCTAGCCCACTGTCAGCCTGCATACACCTTTAGAAACTAGGGTTTCTGAAACTTCACAACTTCTTCCCTTTAGACCCTTACTACCTCAGTCATATTGATCCAAAAAGGATCCAGAGAAGGTTAAGAACAACTCAAAACTCGTAGAGGAAACTCAGGACACTCAGAATGGCTTCAACAAACATAGAAAGGGAAAAAATTCAAAGTTCCCAAAACTCAATGAAAATGGAATCATCGTGAAGAGTACATCACAATATTTATAACGGTGAAAATGTCTCATCAAACAAAGTTATGGATCGAAAGATATCCGCGGTCAAAAGTTTGGTCAAACTAGCCTAGTAAACATGGATGAGTCAACATCTGTACTGCTGACATCAACATCAGTACGGATGATGTCATCGTTCATACAACTTATGTGGCAAGTGCAGAGGGTGACACATGTCATGATGATGTGGAAGCATAAGAGGCTTCCATGTGTCACTCGTTTTGGACTTTTAAGGTTGACATGTGGACTAATGAAAATGTTCCACGTAGAGGTCTGTACAGGACACGTTGCATCCGTACACTATGTGGTAGGATGACATATCATCCGTACGACATGTGGCAAGGTGACGTGTAAGGATGATTGTATAATGAGGTGATGTGGGCCAATGTTTGGCTGCCATGTGGAAGTGGGAAAATTCCCAATGACACCCATCAACTGAAAATTAAATATATATATATATATATATATATATATATATATATTAAATATACCACCAAATCTGGCAACAGTTTCGCCAGATTGGAAGCATATTCCAACTGCTCTCCATTTTAATAGTCGCTCCACCAAATGTACCAGCATGCCAAAAAAAAGACCAACCGCCAAACTATACCCCAAAAGAAATGGGAGTCCGTGGGTTCGACCCCGGAACCTCCGCTTAACCTATGCCTTAATATAACATCCACTAACCATTTGGCCAACAACCTCATTATTACACAATCACCCGACTTGTATTATAAAAAGGGGTTCCACCAGTGTACATGGGGGAGGAGGAACCAAGGCATGGCCATACGTACAAGGAACATATTTCAAGAAATTTTTCCAGTCATTAGTTGCAGGTGCAGGCACGAAAACCGAGGCAAGGTTTTTCCTAGGTCCAAAAGTGCCAGACTCAGATCGAGGCGTGGAGACATTCATTTTTAGGTAATTCAACGCCATGAACACAGTGGTGATGTTTATTTTTTGATCTAAGCAAAGATTCTATAGCTTAACTCCAGAATGAGGTATACTTATGTATTTTGCCCAATTCTTTTGTGGAGTTAATAAAAAGGCCTACCCATTTGAGAGCAGGACTTGGAGACGTAGTCCACCAAGAACGAACTCCGTTATCAAGTTTTTGCGTTCATATTTCATGATTATGTCTCTTTCCTTTTGAGATTTTCCTTCTTTATGGTGCACTTTAGTTTATGGTCATTTAATACAATTCTTTAATAAGTCACCAGACAAAAGGATCCCGAATCACATATCCACTTTTGATTTGTCACTACACTCTTCCTTTCAATGCCCAATCTATACCATAAATAATCACAAACATATATGTTCCATACAACAACCTATGCATGATCCTCAACCATACACCATTACAGATTATAGATATTTATCAATCATAACAGATATGAACTACTTAACCAACCAACTACCACATTTAGGCATCAATACAACCATACAAAGAATGCCTCAAGAATTCACCATACCATGAGAAAATATAAGGATGAAGAAAACATATATAACCATACCATATAGTCGGTAGTAGATCTAAATCAATAGACTATTGTTCTGGGAATTTTCTTCACACTTAAGGGACCTGGCACCAGTACTTTCTCAAGCTTCTGTGGATTTTTCTTCATGTACGCTCCCTATTATACAATTATCCCACATATGTACACACCCTTTTATACTGATATCCCACGTACATATGCACCCTATTACACAGATGGCTAACATACATCTTAGAAACTAGGGTTTTTTCAGTATTTCTGAAACTCTGAAACTTTCACTGTCAATACCTCAGATTTATGAAACTTTTGATGCGTCCATGAGTACCTTCAATGAATCTTTCACCAAGAATAGATCTTCAATATTCTCAAGAGATACACTAACACGAGTGACCCTTGATATCTTATTTATACTTCTCCAAGTATCTTCCTCATCTAACCAACTCTAACCAACTTCCTTCTTTTAGGGGCTAACCCACTTCTGACCTCCTGTCCACTTCTAACCCACTTTGTTGCAAATAGTGAATTCTCCACTTCTAGTTACAACTAATTTATTTTTAATTGTTTTCTTGTTGTAACCACTTAACCCATGACTAACCACTTTGACTGGTCAATATCTTCTAGGAGCTTCTAGAATAATTTGACTTGGTTGACCTTCTAGGGGATTCTAGACAACACATGAGGGTTCTCCAACTTCACAAGGCCATAACTCTTTAAACGTGAGGAGTTATGTGACGTCCCACATATCACCGAAAATGGCATGATGAGCAATATCCATCTAGAATAATTTCACTTACAAATTCATGGATCTTCATTACAGTATTCCACAATCAATCCTTGGGTTCCTTAACCACATATCTAGGATAACTCAACCACTTAACCATTTGGAACTCACAAAGCGTCTTCCTGTGGGGGATTTCACCATAAGGGGACCACTTTGGATTTCATCCATTTGGTATTTCCTATCAACCATGGAAAGATAACAATGACCAACCTTTACATCATCATGTCTATACATCAATCCATGAAAATACATCACTATGACACCACTTGACATCTTTGACATCAATTACATCTATGATAACATAGGCCATCAATCAATACATCAATGATACTAGGAACATACATCATCTCTTTGACATCAATGACATCATAATGCAACAATCTCCCTCTTTGTCATTGATGACAATACCAATCATTAATGTCAACACCAATCATTGATGGAAACATGTAGACATGTCAATTCTCTTCATCAATAGTCATCTGAATCATATCAATGTGACTATCTCTT